>JAVTVY010031457.1:0-11969 GCA_036873755.1 Hanleya hanleyi
CGTGTTCATACATCAAGGCTATCAACATGCTGATCGTGCAGAGGTTTCCATCCGTGCTAATTTGTGTTGAGTTGAGTTGATTTTTGTCTATATGTTGCTATACATAACGACTCTGGCGTCAGTGAACCAACATTTACCGGATATTAGGCGTTGTATTGTGAGGTATTACAGCTTTGGGACAACTGCTGGTTTCTACAACAAAGAAATCAATGCGAGGATGTAGTCCGTCATTCAACACACAACCCTATAATCGAAATACCTAACCAAAAACCATAGCATAGATTCCTTCAAGAGAGAAGCTGGTTTCCTTCAAGAGAGAAGCGGTCAGCAATAATCATGACGGAAAGACATCATTCTCCAAATATCAAATCGGTATGCATACATATGATTTTCGTTAAAAGTTTCGTTATCTAGAGACGACGTGTTTCGAGCTCCATCACAACGTAATGTGATTGTTTACTGTTAGCACATGTATATTGGATTGGCTTGTTCATATTTTGTCGCACGGTTTGTGAACTAACCGGGGACGACTTCTCGACATTTTCAACATAATTTGATCAACGTTATTTGTGAGAAGAGTTATATCCCACGATGGTGAAAATTCGCACAGATGACGAAATGCAAGCGTAGGGTGCAACATCCCTGTTGCAAAGTTTCGTAGATTGTGTCCAATTCTGTTAAACCTTGGACTATGCTCTGTATGCACACCATGCAATGACCTTCACATTAACATTTCTCATTCAAAAAATGAGCGATAAATATCATCCTCTACAATACGAGTTTGTTTTTAGGATGGTAACCACATGATATCCTGTCAATATCACCGGAAGCTGTTATCCGCCGAAACTAACTTGTTTTTGTTTTTTTCGTTTTCCCTTTGATGTCTGCTTGGAAATACGTTCTTTTAGTAATTGCACGGATAAGAAATATTTCATGGAGAGATTACTGTTTACTTGAAGCCGAATATCAAGCTTCTACATAACGTGACACGTGACAACTCAGGTCGGGGCATGAATATGCATTAACCTTGGTAGACACGCCACAACGTCGCATGTCAACATTCTGCTAAAACACAGGCCGCTTGAAAGGAGAACGATTTATATGCGTATCGTAAAATGCACGAGGGGATACGGCTTCTGGATCAATCGGACTGGCATGAAGTGAACGTCTGCTAGATGTTTGCTCCAGGGAATTGGAAATCTCTCCATATTTACGCTCGAGCGAAGAGGCCAAACATTTCCAAAGACCGCATTGATTCTGGGAAAGGGAGTCTATTTGAACTTGAGACATCCTGTAAGTGCGTGAATCTCCATGCCTGTATTCTACTATCAGATGATCGTATTTTTCTGTAAAAAAAATCTATCTGACATCAGGTCACGTATTATTCCGTGGGTCAGTTTTTTCCAACTAGAATTACAAGGATGCGTAGAAAATCACTTCACCCATTCGTGTTTACACACTATAATACCTCACAAACCACATGCTGGACATCGCATGCTGTTTCTTGTGAAAATGTTCATGCTATACTGAGTTCATGTAGCGTGTAGCATCCTAGGAGTAATCGCATAAACTATTGAAATATATGTAAGTAGAGTGGTTTGCAAAGAGCCACAGTGTAGTTTTGACACTGGCAAACATGGTGGAGAAGGAAGCGCTTGGTCCGCGTCGGGCCTCATAGATACGTTCTGAACAAAACACTTTTCCACTATTAAAACTTCATCGCTTGGGTCGTTTTTTTCTTTCTAATGGTCACATGGTTACTATTTCCATCAGAGGGGGATTTGGCTTAATGACACACTCAAGTTTGTTTCACTCATATGGGCAGGTCTATTACATCATCGCTCTTCTATATTTACATCTAATACTGCCCAAGCCGGTGCTAGGGGCCGTGTGGTCACGGGAAAACTTAACTCGTGAGTATTGGTTTCAGCTCTTATCATCATTTTCACCTCATGAGCAGCTTATTTGAGAAATGTTATTTAGCCATTCACAGATTAGACCTAGAACACATATATTAAGAATATTTAACATAATATAATATGACAACATCTAATCTTTATCAGTATACAATATGACGCCGTCGTCAACGTGAACAATGATTACCTCCACGGCTGGTATGGTAACACAAGCGTCCAGTCTGTCATTCAATATTCAGTAGCTCATTAAAGAATTTATGCGTTCTTAATCCAAAAACTGAATTCATGTAACAGCATTAGCCTTACATACAGATTACATATAAATGAGACACTAGAATTTAAAGTTTGTATTTCCACGTTGTTTTGATTTTCATGCGAATAATGCCGTGTTAATAAGGCCTTACTGTAATGGACCCTGGAATTCTTTAGTGACGCTGGTTGTTCAATGAATGTCAAATCTGAATCCTGTGTTGAACATGTAGCGAAAGAACTGAAAGATTTTTGTTCGTTCTATGTATAAATCCTACCCTGTTAGAGCTAGATCGGAAACAGATAAGTATCTGTGTTGCCTCTGGTGCAAATGCTGGTACCGTCACCTTATGGAAGTATAGCTCTGCCACCAGAACGTTAAATTCCCTCTATGAAGCGAGGGTACTTTTTCAAGCGACACATGACCTTTCGGGACAAGAAATGCATAATCAATCTTTTACGCTATTGTGATCATCCCTATAGATGTTAAGCAGACAGACATTTGAGCATTACTATGTCTTATCAGTAAATGTCAAGTCTGTCATCCATGTTGTAATTTATATACTGAAAATAATATGAATTCTTACGTTTCCGGAGCTCACACGAGACTACATTCAGGTGACTGGAGCACTACGACACTATACCGCCATTACCTCTTAAACGTTCGGCTTTGATGTATCAAAGGGAATGGAGACTTGGGCACATGCAATTGTTTCCTTTCAATACTGAAATGAATAGTTCAAACGTAGTCAATCACTGTAAAGACCAATTCACTGACTATTAGCCGACGAATCACAGCTGGACGTATTGATTCGTTTCAATGATGGAATCGATGTTCTCTTGTTTCTTATGCCCTCAGCACAAACTCCTTTTACAATTGTTTCATGGAAAGACAACACAGCAAACCTTCAAAGAAGAAAATGTAACCTGTTGAACCATGACGACTTTATTGATGTTTGTCCATGACTGGATTACACAATATTATTAGTGTTGCCTCCAGGATGGTGTGAGGGACCGACCAAACAAAAGGTTGTTCATTCCCATGATATTAAAAATCAGCATCCGAACTCGAGCCAGACTACATTTTGTATGAGTATGAGAATGATAAGTATGGAGAGATAGGGTATAATGTCGAAGGTTGAATAGTTTTAAATGTATCCGTTGTTAATAACACAACATTTCGAGCCTTCCTGGAAACCCTAACCACCGAATAATGTCTGTTTCAAAAATTAAAAGATTAATTAAAATGTGTTTGTACATAGTCTAATGATATCGACTCAAAGCCCTGGGATACATTTTGCCAAGTGTTGCTGTCAGACGGATTGCGTCATGTGTATCTTGATAAACAAAGACTGTCTTATTAATGCTTGCCGATGGCTGAGTTTGAACAGATGGTAGTCAGAACCAGTGTCTGAATTAACACACACGAAAGAAGGAGGATTTAGGATCTCTTCACCATATACAATTTCTCCAAGACGATTATCGTCCTTTCAAGAGAGAGATAGAGACGCAGCGACAAAGACTGGGAGACATTGGAGGGGACTTCGTTTTCCAGGAAATCCTAATCGAATATTAAAAAGAGTTTGTTTTTAAAGCTGATCATGAAGGCCTGTGTCATTCCCTGGTGTACCATTCACCGATTACCAGAGCTGACCATCCGATCCATGTGAAACATGGTTAAAGTGAAGAAATACGGATGAATTAGAATGGCGGACAGGAAATTCGCCCAAATGAAATTTCGCGGTTTAATTCTTAGTCAAATGTCTGCCCGGGCGCACTGACAAGTCCACTGAGATTGAGTCTACGCGTAAATGTATGGTTCGTATTTTTCCTTTTCTGCATGTGTCTACAGCATGGGGGAATATTGCAACTATTGATACTGATATTGATAACTGTTGCAAATATGGTAAATATTCATTAAATTACCCTACATTTCCCAGAAAGGACCGTTATGCTTATGTCGATGATAATGTTGTCAACTTCAGTTGAAAGTAGTCCAGTTATCAGAAATACAACATATTTCCCATACTTTAGAAATAAGGGGAAGAAAAGTACAAACAACAAATTTTCGCATAGAATCACCCGTCCGTACACCCACCCGTGCGTCGGGGCAAATGTGTGTACATGTATGTGAATTGAATCGGGACAGTTCCACTGTGTTTCTCATTCCACAGAAGGTGAAATTTGTTGTCCGGTAATGTTGTAGCCTTTATTGTCATCGGTTCATATTTAGTTCTATTCCAAAAGTTAAATTTATATACGGTTTGACACGTTTTCATGTGGTATTATAATCATTTAGGGATATCAGCAGTTTTATTCCATGGAAATAGAAGTTGTTTATTTTTTGTAAATTATATTCGATTACGCTTATCGCTAAACCTAATGTTAAACAACAGCCTTTTCCCCCAGCTGTATAGCAGATACACTATATTCGTTCTGGTTTACAATAAAACTACGAATAGTAGACGTTTTCTTATGTGTAATGTTGATTCAAATAGTCCTTCCTTAATTAATCAGACGAAACGGCCAAACGGATGTGCAACGATTTACAAACCTACATTTCTTGTAAGAAACGCAAACAGTAAAATTTCATGCAATGAATATTATGATTACATTCAACCACAGCAGATAATAGAGACATGACATCTTGATGGGATCATTCGAATCGCTAATCCATTAACACGCGTTATCTCCAAACATTTCTCACAAGACATGGCTTGGTCCTTTCTATCTATGATATGTACCCTGCACGTTAATTACATAGGTATGTTTATTGCGGTTTCACCTTGTAAAAGGGGATAGTTGAGTCGTGGCTAAAGGCTAACTTACCGTTAAGGAGGCTAAAAAAACAATATTAATACAATATTTTTTCAGTTCATGAACGTTGCTTTACTCTGAAATTTCAGCTGCTCGCCATATTCAATCGCGCGAACGTCATGTGCTTGCCAGTTATACTATACATTCACATTTTGTCTAATGGGCCGTTCCCATTTAACGTTCGTTTTTTCCATTGTTTAAACCATTTCGTTTAAACCATGCCACGAACGATGGATGTATCGTTGGTTCGTTTTTTCAAAAAAACATTGAAAAAACGAACGAAGAAAAAACCATTGCGTTCGTTCGATGGTTTTCTATAGAGTTTCTAAGGCTGTGACTTGCTGGAGAAAAAAACGATCGAAAGTAGTTCTGCCTGAGTGACGTCACACTAAGACACGCCCACACACTGCTTGAATGATGGTAGCTCATACGTGTAGGGTGTTAAACCGTCGATAACAGGCCTACCGGTATATACCCGGCACCGTATTAAACTGACCACGGTGTGTGTGCATTATGTCGAGGATTTATAAATATAATCTATCATGGACTATTCAGTGTTGTAACCCAAACACTAGGACTGCTGATTTAATGACGAGAAGCCGTACACATGATCATTCTGTTCAGAATATTTCAACCTAACTCAATTCATTCTGTTCCGATAACTGGTTTATATAGTTTGTCTTATTTTCTCAAATACATTTATGCTGTCGGCATCAAACAAATAACATATATAATGTTAATATTATTAACCCATGTGTGGCCAGAATGCTTTCTTATGGGACCGCTTTGGTTACAGTTTGCGTGTTTGTCAGCTGATTTGTGTTTCTCTTAGTGTACTATCTGATTGTTTCAATATTGAACTTTTCTTTCTATATAAAACAGGCAATTGAAGAAAAATGGGTACTGTGGATATTTGTGAAGATAAAAATAGGGTAGCATGAAATGGCGAGGACAGGGATTAAACTGTTACATTGAGAGTGACAAAAGATTAATATTTGTATAAAATTGGGAAGAATTAAAAAAAAATCATTATGGTTAAACGAATCCGCAAACAGCGACATTTCGGAACGCGACATTCGGCACAAAGTGAAGAGTACGACATTTCGACACACGACATGCCGGCACGTTTTTTAACGAGCCGAATCATATTAAAAATTACGATTTTCTTATCTTTTTTTAACATATGTTAACATATAAACAGACTATTTTAAGGGTTACCAAGTTGTAATTTTTTGGCTGCGAATATCTGCGACATTTCTGCAACTTTTTTCACATAAGCAGTTGGTTTTAGAAATGTTGTGAATTTCTCATACAGCAAAAAAGCATTATATAAATATTCTATCACTAGTAAAAACCTCGACAATCAATCGCCATCAACCTTAATATGTAACAAAAAGTTGCCGAAATGTCGCGGATAATCGTGAGCAACTATGATAACCTACAACTTGGTAACCCTTAAAGCGGTATGTTTATATATGTTGAACATATTTTTAAAAAAAGAATGTGAAAATTTTCACTTTTAGCGCAATTTGGTCTGACAAAAAGGGGTGCCGAAATGTTGTTCCCTTCATTTTGTGGGAAATGTCGCGTGCCGAAATGTCACTTGCCGAACTGTCTCGTGCCGAAATGTTCTGACACCGATTAAACACGGATACTGTAACCGTCTTACTATCTGACCACTGAAATTAAATATTACATAATCCCGATATTGAGTATCGGCCAGACATATAGTTTCAAGATCAAAACAAACACCCGGCCCCCACCAACGGCACCGCACAACTCAGCCTAGACAAGATTCACCAAAATTTCTTGTATAGTTGAATGATGGATATTATTTGTATTTAAATTCATTTGAAAAAAATACGCTTGTTTAAGTATTATAGATTGATCCTATCTTGCAGCGATTTGTGAAGAATTGAATGCCTATTTTCGATGTCAACACAATTTAGTGTTATTCTTAAAATAAACATTTTCATTTCAAAGTTATTATTCATTTGAAATGTCATCATGCCATGTATTTTGCGATTCATACTGAAATATTAGAGTTCAAATAAGCGTGGCTTGATTTTTACAGCAAAATTTGTCTATCTGGCCTATGCATGTAACGGCTCACATGGCTCAGTAAACGGAATATCGCCGAGCTCGGGCGCTGGTTGGTTAAACTGAGATATGACATATACCCTCACTGAAGAGAAGGCCATGCACGGGAGGTGATGAATTGTACGAGATTCTGAAAGTCTAGAATATAATTACATATGTTGTTCTGAAAGTATATCAGAATGGGAGAAAATCTTTATTGATAAATATTTATTTGACAGCAGCTTGACTTGATGCTTCGTTAGAGATTCCCCCGTTATTCAGACAAATGATGACATTGAAGACCACAGGATGGACTGGTAATTCGATTGAAATTGTAGTTTAAGGACCGCTTCCCATACGGGTTTCGCGGCCCATCAACGCAATGTTTTATTTACATTTCACGGTACATTTCTTAGTTCATTTAAGATCTTTAAAATATTAAAATAAATAATTAAATAATAAATAACAATGAGAGAGCAGAGGGAGATATAAATAGAAGTAAGGAAGAATCGGCTAATTCACTCGAAACCGCAGAATTTAAAATGAACGCTCGATTTAAGTTTTTGAGCACTCCATGTCAGCGTCTTCGTGGACAAAGCAGTACCGTTGATAGTAAAACGTGTGTGACCGTAGGTCCAAAACTTCATTGCGCCCTGAATTACTTTAATTATTTGGTTAATTTGCTGGACACAGGAAATCAGCAACATAAATAAGGTAAGCATATTATTAAGGCACGCCTGCTAACAATGTTGTTTGAGTTTTTTCTTTCAAAGAAATTAACCCCTCCGACCCCTCCACTTCGCTGTTTTCTTAAGTCGACGGTTTTTCACAGACCGACTATCGTGTGACGTGTGAATCATCAACACCTCCAATTTCAATTGTCAAGCAGTCTTATAATCTCTTTTTTTGAACTTGTTTTGATATCTTTGGCCGAGAATTCGTCTACGGGAAGTTCATGTCGAGTTAATTTGGGAACAATCGGGCTTAACTGAGAAGAAAATAAATACAATAATATAGATTCATGGAAATAAAAAAACACGCTAAAACTTTTCAATTCCAGTTAATAGCCTTGCGTCCGCTTTACAATTATTAGAGGTCAATAGCCGCGTGAAATAAACATCACTAAGACTGAGCTGAATTTGCAATCAATGCCTCTAAGTATTACCCGACATGAAACTGATTGCTTCACACAGTGAAACTAACAACGCGCTCCGCCAATGGCCGACATATACAAACAACTCTCAAACCGGAAGGTAAAGAATTCATATTATTTTCTGCGATACCGTATCAACAGGTCATTTATGAAGGAAGGTTCACCTGTCGGTGTCATTAACACAAATGACATGTCGATTTATTTCCAAAATCAACCGTAGTTCATGTCTTATTTCGCGCTATGACGTTAAACACTCTATGGTTGTCGGTTATGTTCTATGTATTCTGCAAAAGAGGCAAAGAACACCCATAATATGTCATTTATTCCGCGTCGGATATACAATCAATTATCCAGGTAAGAGAATATAATTCAAATATATATTCATTAGAGATAAACGAAACGTTTTATTTCAATTGGATTAGGAAAACCTCAGGACATGGACATACCGATTAAACGTTCAATAGTATGGAAGAAAGACGTTTCGGAAAAAAATCTTTGTCGGGATTCCATTTTGGGCCGCGATATGCGTATACGACAAGCGGCCCCAAAATTTGGTGCCCGCACAACACTCCGATCGTCTGATAAGCTACGAAACGGCCAAATATACGGACATTTAGAAACTGGGACCTCCTTCCAGATTACCAATAAATTTCATGTCCATTTTGAAAACCGGGACGTTTCGATCGAAATAGAACGGGGAGAAAACCGGGAGGCGTCACCACGGGTTGGTGTATCGTTTGTTCCTATATCAATATAACAGACTCTCTATATAATCCAAATTCAGATAACAGTAAATAATGCGATCGGAGATTGGCAAGGAGATAGCATTCAGCCATTTAGGACGAACCGAATAGTCAGTGTCTGACGCGATGGTATCGGCTCAAACCGGGGCAAAAACCTGTGCATTACTTTCGTTTGTCTTCTAATTATGCAGCTGAACTTCAACATCTAGTTACACGTAAAAGTAAGTTACTGCCTGTCGAAACGTCAGAGAATTCGGCGTTGATTTAACGGATTCTTTTCTCAGTGCCCACGGAGATTGCGTTATCAGGTTGGATAATGCGAACATCACGTGATTGTATTATTGCGCCTTCGTTTTCCAGCGAACGATGGCAAACAAAGAAGGAAAAAAACGCAATGGTTTTCTGTAAAACGAACGACTTCGTTCACTGGCGAACGAACCAATGCGTTTAATGGTTTTTTCAATGGTTTTCCACGAAAATCAAAACGATGGGTGTAGAACGACTTGGGTTTTTTTCAGAGATTTAAACGAACGAAGCAAAAACGTTAATTGGGAACGCTACCTACTTCTCTGAATGGATGCTAATACGTTTTGTTGATATGCTCCTTACATATAAATTCCTATCCATTTTTAATCACCGGGCTTGGAAGTATGTCATGTTCGTCTCCAACCAATTTAATCAATTGAATTTGAGGACGCTTTCAATTATTACCGCATAATCATTTAAGGACTTTATCTGCAAGCTGATGGTCGACGGATTTGCTCTTTTCAAAACTGTTATGGGAATAAGATTGGTACCTTATAATATCAGAGATTACACGTAAGTCGAGTTGAAACGCTAATTTGATTTGGATACATACGACACGATATATTATCACCGCAAAGCCGCTCCTCCCGGAGAACCACTGGCGACATTACTTTTAAATTGAATGACGACAGACTGAACATATTATTATAACCCGGTTACGTGCAGCGTTATGGGTAAGCTAAAATAAACAAAAGGCTAGTGGAGAGAGTGAGCGAGAAAATTAAATTTAACGTCGCGCGCAAAGGATGGTAACCACATTTCTTGGATTTAAGATTCAAGGCAGGGAAAGATGAAATGTTGTTGTCATATTTGATATGATTATGTTGGTCCCCAGGCTTTAAAGGTATAACACCTTTATGTGATATATTAATATTTCTCTGGGCTTTTAAAGTGATACTGTGCGTGTGATATAATCTGATATTCCAGGAATATGAAAACGAGTCAAGTGGCTAAGAGAGAAATGGCTGTTGAGAAGACACGCTTCACATCCCCGCTAGATACCAGCTGAAATTTGCTCTCAGCGCTGATGTGATCAGCTTTAGCTGCATAAGCCATACCTGATTATTTTTAGGCTTGATTAGGCAAATAAGCTATGTTTTTTTCAATAATTCTAATTATTCCATGTCGTTTTTCTTTCTTAAGTTAAACCGACAGTGATATAACGTCAATCTCCTATAAGCACTCCAATTATTTGTAAGAATATATCTTGAAGGCACCACACCAGTATTTGACGAGGCATCAATCGTTTTCGATTAATTTTCACACTGTTATTAATCGAGACCCCATTGGCATAATAATCGTGAGAGACCGGGTTCACTGTGCGAAAATTTTTCCAAACGCCGGATATCTGCCATAATATTCGGCTTCCAATCTATTGCAGTCTCATTTACTCCAGGTTCCAGGTAGATACAATTTACTTTCTGTCGGGTGTGTCATTTATTGATGGTGCGACATAAGCTGAGCGAGAGACAGATCCAAATATTTCAGTTCGTGTTTCTGTCTTGTAAATCGATTCATAAAATGACTTAATCTGACTGAAACCGAATGAAACAAATAAAATGAACATTTATTTCACTATCAGATACCAGCTCAAAGAAACATAATTGTTTGTCAGATTAATGCTGTTTCCGTCACATATACAGAAACACATTGAAATTATCACGAGTTCGCTATATCCCACTACCATTTTTAACTCTCACCCAATTTATTTTTCCCCGCCCCTCTCACATTCTTCTTACCTTCGATCTGTATATAAAATCCAGGAATATATATTGAACTATTTTTATTCATTCATAGCTGTGAAATGCACGAGAAGAATGCTTCATTCGATGGGACTATTTAATCACATGAACGAGCGAGATTGATGCATCAAATGATCAAGTCAAATAATATCGTTCTGTAGTATCGGTAGTTTAGTTAGTTGGCAACACAGCTGTCATTGTATCTTACTCAACGCAGTGTATAAATACATTCCAACACAATTTCTAAGAGCGCCAAATGCGAATAAAAAGATCTCGTAGTGGGCTCCAGGAATAAACGAAGAGTTGGAATGCTCAGTACCGATAGAACAGATTGTTTGGATGTTCCGTTTGCGAAGGTCCAGCAAATCCGCCAAACTATAATCCAATGAGGAATCCCTCGTCTCAATCAAACGACGATAAGTTACGGTGGTAATCGCGACTGAACTCTGCAGTTCAACTGTTGATTATGAAGGACTTGAACCGGGAAAGACAAACATAGTAATAAGAGAGAGAGAATTAGGATTTAGCTTCGCGTTCAGCAATACTTCAGCCATATAGCGACGATCAAACAAAACTCTAAGTATTCCGGTTAATAACTTAGTAATCCAATACATTAAAACATACACACATTGAAACTTATACAACAAACCGATTTCTTTCAAATAACCTAAGATATCATCTTCTTTCACCCGACTAAAATGATCTTCTAAAATCGCTAGTCGATAAAAGGAATCTCTTACAATCTTAAAATCTATCCAGTCGATTAGTATATGTTTCACTGTGAGATCTTCGTGGCATGGAATACACCTTGGGACTGGCTCTTTCTTTAGTAAATGTTCGTGAGTTAAGCGGGTATGGTCGATTCTACATCGCCCGATCATGGCTTGATCGAAACGTTGCTGGCTGTTCAGATGAGTATCGCCTACATTGTTTGGAACTCATGAATTTTTTTATTATTCACAGC
>JAVTVY010031458.1:0-121802 GCA_036873755.1 Hanleya hanleyi
AGATGCATGCCCAATGCTGAATTCTGAAACGGAGCCTTTTTTATTTAACTGATGATAGTGATTTTATTTCCTCGATACTGCACCCCCGTTAAACCTATCAAACCGCTAGATGTATGCTTATTGTGGCTGCTGAACCGTGAAATTTCGTGACATTTTCCTTGTTGAGAATCAAAATATTTCCTCCATCGTAAGCGTTTAAAACAATAAGCTCCGGTGGCGTTTTCTGTTTTTGAAATTCCATACCTTGGACTGTGATTATCGATTCGTACCAGATAATTAAATGAAATATAAAATCAATCAAGAAATAACTATTATGGATATTTGCTGAGATCTTAAATGCACTCGCAGTCAAATTAGTCACCAGCTCCGGACCCATTCTTGGGATCTTGTGGTTTCTTCTACGGATATGTCCATTCGACACAATACTTTGAAATCTCACTTTGTGAATCAGCTAAAATACCCCGAGCTGAGGGTTTTAACGATTGAACCACCCACATTGCATCATCGATGATAAAATATTGATAATGTTTTATGTTATTCTCGCATTACAGTTCTCTTCACAACTTTTATGTTTTCATTCTCGAAATAGCAAAATATGGCGCATTTAAAGATACAGTGAACCGGTTTATTTCGCAGTTTGGTATTACCGCTAGTTACCCGTTTATTAATAAAATAAAGTAGGAAGTACCAACAGTGTGCACTGCGCTTAATCGTTAATATCGCTGAAGATGAAGGATTAAAAGTTAAAAGTCAAAAATTAAATTAAAAGTCAGATATTCATTTCGCCTGTGACGCATTCAATCAGAAATCGACCAACAATGTCTTCTACGGAAATACATTGTGACATCAACAGAAGGATTATCATGGATGTCTTTTTTTCTGTTAGCGCTTGATTCAAGGATATCGTTTGTCAGTTTTCATCATCTTAGCTCAAAGGGCATAACAACATTTAGGGGGGTTTGAGCCCTCCCCCATTCAGGCCTGGATACACTGTCAGAAGCATTGAGTATAGACGTGACGTACCCAATATAGTTGGGTGAAAACGACCCAAAATGTTTGTGTCAAAATGTCTTTTGCGTATTATTCTTTTTCATTTTCATCGTGAATAGCTTAACTAATGGTGCCTTTATAACAGCGTATTGCAAACCTGGCATCAGGCTTGTGAGATTATGGCACGAATTCCATTTATTCTCTGGTATCTGTTATGCTGCAGGAAACATAAACAGGCACAGATCATTCTGATCTATAAATAAGGCTTTAATTGTATGATCTAACTCAAAATTATAGAACGGCGGGGTTAGTATTCATGACGCGGTTCGAGCGTGTTCAACATCATCTGAGAACTCAGCGCGCAAGCAGTCGTTGCCATTCTCAACTAAGATGCCTTTGAATATTTAATAAGATGCTGTCCAGGAGCTTGGAACTAAGCAGCATTGCATTGAAATGAAACATCAATCAACTGCACACATACTACGCGAAGAATCCCTGTCCTTTGTTCGAATCACGAGAAATACCGATTTCTTCTTTGCATTCCGCATCATTTTGTTCCGTATAAGTTCACAATAGTTTCTCTATCGGGAGAATACTGTGACTACTGCACTTGGAAGGACGGATATTCTATACCCACGCCAAATATGCCACTGCACACAACATCGAGGTTTTTAGTAATGAACCTTTTTCTTTCCATTATCAGGTACAAATATTTCAACATAAAAGCAATGCGATGAAACAAGATCTGGTAAGAAGAGATATTTAACGCACTGAACAAAAATATACCAATGACATTCAAAAGTTATCCTTGATGATGACGGTAATTAAAAGTCAGACATTCATCCCTCCTGTGCTGTATTCAACCAAAATCCGACCAAAAAGGCCTTCTGCGAAAATGACACCATTGTGATGTCATTAGAGCGACCATCATGAACGTTTTTCCTATTCTGGTAGAGCTTGATCCAAGGATATCTTTTGGTACTTTTCACCATCTGAAATCAAAAGGTAAGAACAATATTTAGCGGGATGAATCCCCCATTTCATTCCTGGATATGTCTAAAACAATGATGCACTAAGTTCACGTACTCAAGTGGTAAGGTCTTTCCAGCAATGATTACTATTGGTATTCCTCGAAAAGTTTCGAGGCGATTTCTTGTGTTGGACTCCTGGTGGATCATCGAGTAGCAGGTACATGACTGTGACGTCATCTGAGAAGTCATCAGTAGTAGAGAAAGCACAGCTAGGGTTGGAATGGGTACATGTGTGTGGGTTTTGACCTCGGGTGTAAAGTGGGTATAAGTGGGTCATATTGGGTCCATTGTACAAAGTGGCACTCGGCGAGATCGAATGGGGTGCGCACTTGCGACTACATACACTCATAGGAAGAAACACTAGCGCATATTGGTGACCAGTGGCATGTGGCGCTGAACGGGTGCTCAGAAGGTCATTTGCGTTGTAGGTCCAGTGATACGTGTATACGGGCTCGATAACTTGTATAAGCAGGGCATTTTCGGATGCGTATGTGATTTCGTTGGGGAAATATGGGCCATATTTGGTCCAAATGTGGTGTGTTTTTTGTTCTATTGAAGGTCTCATTGTGTACAACAAGGCTGGGGTGGTGACACTGCCCCATTGGTAGAGTGAAGTGCGATTCCAAGATCCAAGCTATCCTGAAAACCAAATGTCACTTGGAAGAGGATATTGTGTCTCCACTCACAGAGACTCTGAATCATGCGGTTAAAATGTGAAAACGTCAATAGTCCAGATTTCGACATCGAAATTGTGCTTGCGATGTTAAGGGTCGACATGCCGGCCCGTAACATCGCAACGCGCCAAATGGCCAAAATATCGACATGGTCGACTCTTGACATCGCAAGTTAACATCGCAAGCACAATTGCGATGTTGAGGGCCGTCATGTCGACCCTTAACATCGCATTGTGACGTTAAGGGTCGACGCGATATTAAGGGCTGTTATATCACAGAAATGAAGAAAACTGTGCGGCTTCTAATACAAATATATCGGTGATCAGTTATCTTAAACACCAAGATTATTAAGAAGAAAGGCGGTCTATAGGATCGGACGTGGTGTTTTAGCTATTCGAGAAATACCAGGTGCATACGTGTTTGAATGGTATGTATTTCGCGTCAATAAGACAATTAGAGTTTCCTAATACCCAGTTACGTTCAACTTCACATTTGTCTTGCAATAGAAGCACAATATGTAGGTCCCGTATCATTATGTGGACAGATATTTGGCAGTACAACTTCCGGAACCAGCTACGAATCTTACATTGTATGGTGTTACATGCATTTTGGAGTGTTCAGTACGGTTTTGATATATCGGTGTGAAAGCTTGGAACGTAATAATCATTCCCTTGAGAAGCGCTTTCGTTGAGTAGTGTTAGTTGAATATACCTTGACTAGTAGATCCATTAGCCGATGGTATAACTAGTCTTCAACCAGCTCGTTGGATACTGCTTTGGAACTCAATTAGACACTACATGAAGTGGCGCCTTGGATTCTACACGCCGCAATAGCATTTTGACCCTAGTGTGAGATATTCATCGAGAAATTTGAGAAACCTGGCATAGAGCCGCTTGATGCCTTGGCAAAATAATGGTTTGTGGTGTCGGTTGAAATCGTCACTTATTTCACAGAATCTACCCAATAGTAGTGTAGGCCAGATAACCAAGTATCCATTTACATACGTGAAGAATATAGATGGGTGTAAACAGTTGTTTCACACTGATGTTACAGGTGCACGGCTATTAAAGATCTAGGCAACCCTATCAAAATATTTGGGTATAGACGTGACCTATCCAAAATAGTTGGGTCAAAAGGACCCAGAATTTTCTGGTCAAAATGGAATTTGACCCAAAATCTTTGGGGACGTCACGTCTATACCCCAAAATACCTGGTGAATTTGACCCAATCCTTCTGACAGTGAAGTGGATATACATTCAAGTCTACCATAACGACCACCTATATTAAGTGATCACCTGTCTTTAAAAAACACAGTATAAAACTCTTTACAGTGAGTTTTCCGTATTAAATTACCTTTATTAAAGCTTTAATAGACCATATTTTCTGTTTCGCTAGAGTGGTTTGACTACGTTATTTGATTGGATCGCCAGTCTGAAGGCATAACTGAACAAACTTATGTTACCCTTCGGAAGATCTGTCTATACATAAAGACAGTATATCCTGATGTAGGACGCGATATTTACACGTTTCTAAAGGGTTTGTCATATAAAAATATCGATCAAATGTCTACACTACGTTGAATATTCTGTTTTATTTACGAACTGTAAAACAATGTAATAGCGTTTTCATATCGCCAGAGAGCAAACATTGTATCTCTGAAGTCTCCTCGCTTTATTGATATTGAAGTTCTCCATCATTCGTATTCTATGACGGGATTTCGTTTTTGTTTACATAGAAGATGGAAACACGGTTCATTCAATATATGTTTGGTGGACGAACAAAACATGTATGAAAAATGTTGAACAAAATATTTATAGCTTCCGCCACACTGGACTAACATGTAGATAACTAATATATAGGCACCTGGTCTGCTTACATATATCTAAACCTACATTGAGAAGTACTTGCGACAATATGACAACCTGTTAACAGTTTGCAGAGCGAATTGACCGTATTACATTTGGCAACGGTATCAGCGAAAGAAGCGAATGGACATCGGACAATTGGATAATCCGCTACAGAAATATCTGAAAGATGATGTTCAGATCTGTTCACTAGAAGACTGTCTTAAAATATATTAAATTGAAGATTGTCATAGTATCTCACAAAACTTAACAGAAACGGAAATTTCATGAAGTGCAAGATCCATTAGTATTTGTCAGCATATATTCGCAATTAAAATCCATTACGATGTTGTATATCATATCATATTCTCTTTTCGACATTTGTTTTAAGCAATGTATACATTTTCCAAGCTAGGCGATTCTGGTGGACTTTCTGGAACAACATGCTCACAAACTGTTTTCAATTTTCCGCCAGAGATATAAAATAACATGGATATACACAACAAAATGGAAAATGGTCACTGATATTTAGTATAGTCTAGGATAAAGAAACTAGCGGAAATAGAGCATCTAAATTATCACGATCTCGTGGCTGGTTGAAGTACAGTAAATGCTCATGTATGGGTAACTGAGGAAAAAACCCTGACAGATAATTGTCTTTGAATGGTGGTTTCTCACCCTAACATTGACTTCTCACGGCTTTACCCAACAAGTTTGAAATTTCAGAGTCTTTGTGGCTATTGATGGAAGGTTCTTTCAGTTCAGCTAAAATAACTTCTCTCCATTCATGTTCTAGCCATTCGCTGTCTTTGTCCAGAATCACAACCTGTTCGTTTATGTTTGTCCGGCATTGAATCCGTTTGTGTATGGGTTCTTGGGTTTCACCAACGTTTAGCGGTCCGTGCAAAGTTGATTCGTTGCATATTGGTTATCTTTCCAGTTGTGTACGCACAGGACTGTTGCCGTGTCGTAATATTTGATAATTTCCTTAGGGGTGGAGACGGTAGTTTCGGACGATTTTTGAGACAGAGATCTTTGTCGAGATTTTGAGGACTATTTGGCCTAACAGGGATTTCTACTTTATGAGGCTTAGCGAGATAGTCGAAATTCCGAGTACACTCTAACGAGGGATAAAGTGTGCCTTTTTTCGTAATTATATTATTTTTTCGGTTGCAGCAGTTTTTCTATAATCTGTCACTTATACCCACTGGTAGTGTTTTTGCAAGCTGTTGTTTCCGTATCAGAAAGTACTTTAACTATGTAGAACTATAGATCAACGTCCAAACACAGTGTTTTAATGAATCCCAATGGATAATTGCGTCTTTCTAAACAAGCAACCAAATAAATACACGGATATAAATACGAGAACCTGTAGAATTTGTTGTAGGATCGCGTCGCAACACAGTACCAAGCAGCTATGTGGCCTCAAGTTTAAATATATGTGTTGGTACAGCACCAGTACAGGGCGGAAAATGCCCCCTATATATTTTCGCTATCACAAAGGCTAGAGGGCTGAAACTTACCACACTACATCTTTGAGTCAAGCTCTACAAGAATATGTAAACAAAATCCAAGATGGTCGACATGATGACGTCAAAGAGAATTTTTGGACGATTTTTCGGTCAGAATTTTCGAATTTTTTATTTTTGGTTTTTTCTCAAAGAAACTGCATGATAAATTAGTAAATAATATTCTGATATGAAATAAAATATGTTTTACCCACTTTTCCATGCAGAAAAGCAAATAAATTGCAGAAATCTGACTAAAACGTCACTTTTCTGGTACCCCACATGGCCGCCATTTTGAATTTACCCATGATCCTCTTCTCGAGGGATCATGCAATTACGTTCAAAATGACGCTAATATGATAATTTACAAAGTTACGGCTCTCAGTTTTTTATCGCTCCGGAGACAGGAGCAAAAACCCAACAGGGATGAGGGGGGGGGGGGGACAGTTACCGGTCACGCCCTTAGGTTAAGCTGATACAAGCAAACCAGGTGATAACAACAGATCAGTTGACTTGTATTATTGACAAACCAATACATTTGTGGTTCCACAGATACTCCATCGTCTTGTCGCCTGTAAGGTCAAAGTTATTTCTGCCTATTAACCGAATTACATTCAACCAGCATATGATTAGAACAGTAAACGGGTGACAGTTGTTTCTCAATATCATAAATATTCCATTGGCTTAATTACTCTGATTCCTGATGAGTTAGAAACGGTTAAATCGTGATTATTTCCATTGTGGAATATACATTATCGCTGAGATGCTAGTATGACTGCCAGGACGAACATTAGCCTGGGATTAGTAGTAAACTAAATGACATTGAACCATATATGTACTAAGTCAGTGATATAGAAATGCAAATTTTCCCCTCTCATTAGGATTTGATGTTGACCGAAGGCAAAATTCAAGGAGAGCTGTATGTTTCCTAATTAATATCATTTGATTCACACTAACTGGGAGTAAAAAATACAGGAAACTAGATTATTCAACTACGCTGTCTCTGTACCGTTCCTCGAACGAACACAACTTACAATGTGTATCGTGCAGATCTTAGCGGAATGAGATAAAAGAAAATTACACTGGGTTAATTTATAATAATGCTGTATAAATTAGACGGTAGCTTCTTTCACCGATCGAGAATACATCATAGTCCGGCAGCCAAAGAGTGCTTTTGATCAAGCCTTAATTGCAGTGAAGGTCCCACAGTGGTTTGTGATTGATTTGGTTTTTACAGATCATGTACATGTAGATTGAGAAAACTGGCACCCTTGAGCTTTTTCGGGAAAATGGTTTGTTATCATGTCAACCACATTACAAAACAAAATAACTGATATTTATGTCTCCCCCAACTATGTTGCGTTTGTGCTTTCTGTCGTTCTGTCTGTCTGTCTGTCCCCTTTTCTTGTCTGCAAGATATCTAGAGAACTACTGTGGGGAATTTCACCAGTCTTGCATGGAAGCTTTTTTTGGAATGGCCTCCTCGTCTGATTAGCTGTTGGCGTGCATCCTTATCCAGTGCCCGTCCGTCCGTCTACTTGTACTTGTATGTACAGGCCTTGTCTGCAAGATATCTGGAAAATACTGGACGGAATTTAACCAAACTTGGATGGAACCGTCATTCGAATGGCCTCATCGTCTGATTAGCTTTTGGTGTGTCTGTGTGTCCATCCTCGTCCAGTGTCCGTCCGTACACTTGTACATGAAAATACAGGCTTTGTCGGCAAGATATCTGGAGAACTACTGGACGGAATATCACCAAACTCTGATGGAACCTTCATGCGAATAGCCTCCTCGTCTGATAGCTTTTGGTGTGTGTCCTTCCTTGCCAGAATCCATCCGTCCGTCCGTCTACATGTAAATGTATATACAGGCCGTGTCTTCAAGATATCTGGAGAACTACTGGACGGAATATCACCAAACTCCGATGGAACCTTCATGCGAATAGCCTCCTCGTCTGATAGCTTTTGGTGTGTGTCCTTCCTTGCCAGAATCCATCCGTCCGTCCGTCTACATGTAAATGTATATACAGGCCGTGTCTTCAAGATATTTGGAGAACTACTGGACGCAATTTGGTTCTCTTACAAATTATAAGAGGTCTATACATGTATATGGCATATGGTGGACATATAAACGGTTAACTTCCAGTATATATAGATAGCACAATGTGTTGTTTCGAAGGTTGGACTATTGCGCCGCTTGTGACAAGTAGTTCCGATTACATGTATATCTCATTTTCATTTAGGTTCAGTAGTATGCATAAACAAGCATGTTTTTCTCACTCTATCATGTCGGAATAAATATATATACAGATAGGTGCAAACGATGTTTTCATTGAATATTTCTTCGCGTTCTCCCCTCAGAGAAAGCAAGCGAACATGCCGTTGACTTTCGCAATTCTCGAAAACAGACAACAGTGTACGTTGTAAGGAGTAAGTGCCTTGATTTAGTCAATCGCGACAGTCTATGGTTCAATAATAAACAGGTGGCGTTTACATTTGCATATTATCCAAGTATCCACTGACGATTTTGAAATATCAATGTGCCAAAGTATGATCATGCATAATGTCTCCTACTTTCGATTTATAGGTCATTTTCAAGGGGGTGTTTACATAACATGGTTGCAATGTAAAAAGGTTTCCACAAGTAGATAATTGTCCGTTATGTTATTTTTATAATTATCTCCTGTATCTTAAATTATGTGCCCATGACCATTTCTGTCTATTTCCATGCCATTGTCACGTTGATGTCAGTGGAAATGATGTTCCGACGGTAAAGTAATATATTTCTTAAGAAACAATTACTCCTGCGCGATGTGGGTTTCTATATTATTCCAAAAGATGTATGCCTATGTAGCTGTATAGTTGTAGGTCAGACAAAATGACGGATCTTGTGACCAATATTCATTGGGCTTTAAAACGTGGATGGATTCGGTCTCGTGCCCGAAGTAAATATGCTTTATGTTAGAAAGCTATACATGTACTTGAAATGGTATATTTACATGCATGTACCTCCAGTTGGTGATAATGCCCCACCGCGAGGTTATGATTGCAGGTGAAAATACATTTTCTTTATCCAAATGGCCATAAAGGACGGCTAAAGAGGATTATTATACCTCATTATACGTTAAACCCTATTCACTCGCTCACTTATTATACCTCTTGAATATTCATGAGGGTTTTCTGGTATTTCATTGGTCAAACTTTACCCAGCCACGAGTCAATATTGAAAAATCACTGACCCAGCTGTTAATCTGTCAGGCGAAGCGCGTAAGGTCCGGAGTCAATATTGTGATCACGTGATCACTGTTTACAAGTACCGTCTGCCTGCAACATGGCTGACGGTGGTCGCTTCGTAGATTTGTCCGATGAAAATCTACAAGAACGGTTACAAAATAGGGATAGTAAGAACGCAAAAATGCTATACAGGCGTCTATACCAATATTACAGGTCTACTGTCAAGCAAAAGATATTGATTTTCGATAGTCGTCAATAACGCAAGAACAACTTGGCGAATTCCTCTTCAAAATCTTTGCTGGGTTGAGAAAGAAGGATGGAGATAAATACTCGTCGATGGTAAGCATACGTTTCCGTCTCCGGAATATTCAAGAGGTATAATAATTTGTTATATGTAAATTCTATTTGCACTGCCCGAGTAACCCATTTCATTCTTATCTCAAAACTGGAGTAACTTTACGCCGTCGATGTCACCCAATCAAATGAGTTCACCATGACCCAAATAGGATTTATGAATGAAGTGTGTAAATTCAGTGGCTACATTGTATCAAAACACCCAGAGTTTGTGACGAAGAGTTCACCTCGTAAATCTCGGAAAACGCGTCTGAAACGGTTTAAATTCTCAATATTATTCTAGTCAGATTGGGAGCAGCTTTGTAGATTTATCCATGAACTATTCATAAAATTGTATCTGTGTGTCTCGTTTCCGATAACACACAGCTGCATGACAGAAAGTATTCGCGAAACGGCGTTTTTGGAAAGGAGTATAGTAGTATCATGCGCTGGTCTGGCGTCATAGCGATGAGTCACTGCAGTTAATAAATTCGGTATAATAAAACACTTATAAACTTGTGACGGAGTCAATATCATGAAACCCGGACCCTTGGCCAGACTTTGCCAAGTCTGACCTCGGGTCCTGGTTTCATGATATTGACTCCGTCACAAGTTAATAAGTGTATAATATATGATGAATCCACCAAGCCAGACTCCACTAGCCACAGATACAAAGATAACCGACACGAACATTAACCTTTACATGTTTCAGGACAGATTGTTTCAATATCTCCAGTACAAACATCGATAAGATGTCAGTCTGACACGCCATAGTCGCATTTAGTTCATGGACCAAGATAAAAAATGGTACCACCTGAGATGGCACAATTTAGTAATGTTTTTTAAAGTGGTACATGTCTGTAGATGTTATATGTGATAACCGTTGCAAGTCGGTAACTTAAGGTTAGTATTTACCCCTTTGGGAGGTGGGGTTTGATCATAGGTTATGTCATATAATCATTTCTTTGCGTCACAATGGGGACAATGTGGCATTTATTGACACTTTTTTGCTCACTTTAATTTTTTTCTTCAACTTTGCTGATACCATTTGATATGGCGGATGTCCGTTGAGCATGTACTTGTTTGTAGATCTTATCCAGATGTGATAGCAGTTGCACATCGTAGATTATTGATGGTTATAGCACACATTCGAAACCCGATCCTGTCCAAATTATTAACCCAAAATATGGGGATTGGGTATGGTTTCTGGAATATTCTTAGGCCCTTGTCCTTTGAAACCAGTAAACATGATTTAATGTGATCCTTTGATAACGTCTCTTTGACGTTATAATAAAGAAAATAATTTGCTCTATTTTCAATTAATAATTCTTAATTTATTGGTAACAATTGATGTGGCATATTCCGTCAAGACATTTGAAGATCATTATAGCTCGTTTTATCAAGCCTGATTTTATCCCAAGCAAAGCTTTCGGGGTGACAAGGTAAGGTCTACCAGATATTTGTTTACACCTACATCTAAAGACCTAAAACCTTCTACATATGTGCGTATTATTTCCGATGCAAGGAATGCCAAATGATGGGAGAGCAAGGCAAATTTAACCTTTACATGTTTCAGGACAGATCGAATGAATAACAGTAAGAATATTAGAGTGCTAATGTCAAGGTGGGCGATTGAAAGCACAAGCGAAGTTCGGGACAAGTTTCCAACGTAGATACACCCAGATTACTTTACATCGAGTTTTTATGTGATCTTGAATAGAGTACAGTCAATGAATGGAAGAGACAAACGATCTGTAGAATACTGAACGACCAAAGCCACAAACACAAATTCAAGACTTGAGGATTCTACATGTTTTCAGGAAAATGCATCTGACCGGTTTGTCAGAAAAAGATATTTTGTAACCCTAATCGCATGCTACATGTTTTTGGTGTAAAATCGATATCTAACTATTAAACTATTCCGTAATCGACAACTGTTAACGGTTATGTTGAGATTGTATGGAGAATTTCAGCATTCAAACTTATATCATATCATTGTCTGAAACCTGAAAATCACTTGAGGCACCTCGGTGCAATGGTTACACGCCTACATCGTCGAATGTAGTTATACAGATTTGGTCATCTGAACAATGTATTTAATATCAGCATAATTAAAAACGATTGTCAACTCTCATTGCACGAGACATGCCTGGGTAGAAATTTGCGTAATCAGTATCGTGTGATTAAGACCTTTCGATAACAGATGCAGAATCATCAACATCACTGTCACCTATCTCCAGAACGGGTCTTGACAATATACAGAAAATGTGTACCTGGGGCAGGTTGATTTGGTGGTATTGGAGTTTTTTTTAGATGCAGGGGCCGTTCATCATTCATATCATCAGATCTGAAGACACTGGCACGAACTTGATTGCTAAAGATTTAGTTGCATTCAACTCTGCCTTCACCTTCTGAACCATTTCTCCAACTAGCTGATCATAATGTAGAGGCAAATTATATCATCATAATGACATCGGGGGATTGAACAGTCGGTTGAAATAAATTCTGAACATTATCATCGAACCTATAATAATCCGTCTCTGCAGCTGACGATGTCAGCCTACTCTCTGCATCAACCATAACATTTTCCACTAGAGATAATAGCAGGATCTATGAAATGGTCTACTAGTATTGCCATAATCCGCTCGTCCAGTTTCAGGATTACAACACTTCACAGTTGAGTATCGGCATCAAACTTAGTGTATCTTGATCTGCTTTAGTCTGCCAGAAGCTACATTCCGATGTGAATATAAACCCTGTTGGCTTCCTGGATGTCTTGTCACCACCAGGTACCTCAGTTGGCCTACTCTGTCTTTTTGAGAAGATTTGAATACTCAGCACATTATTGATGGTACCGCACTTTCTGTATGTTCCTTTACAACCCCAGGAAGAGCACTCCAAGCAGCGTTTACGGAATAATGTGCTGATCAGATGCAATAGTGGCACCAGCATGTTCTGAATGTTTCTAAAAGGGCAATGTTTGCGCACTTTAACAAGCAAACATCGCATTTCGAACACATGTATTTAGCACATAATTATCATTGCTCGGTACAATGGCTTTATAGAGCATTAGAGGCGGATGGCCATTACGTTTGAATGACAAAATCATAAAATTTGCTGGGACGCCACGTTGGTCTACTTGGATTAGGAAACAATCGGTGGCCAGAATGGCAAGCAATGGTAACGTTCTCAAAATTACCACCAATTGTTGGATGACCAGCATTAGCTCATGATATGCTGTAGTATTTATAAATAGCAAGTATTGGTACTCCATCAAAATTTCTAATGTTTTTCGCCGAATACGGAAAATCAAATTTCATTAGACATCTCAGAAGCACGGAATTTCGGGAGAAGATACGGAGAGGAAGGAGGATTCATAGCCAAGACAAATATCCACCAACTTTACTTCTCGGAATATCGTATTACGTAAGACCACAGCGGTTGCTACAATAACTACATTCTCTCTAAACATTTGTATAAATAATCACATATGAGAATATACATATGAATACCTCTTCAAAGGAACATTACAGGACTTGCCACATCATTTGGTCCAAGTAAATATGGAAAAATAAAATAACCCAAAATTTGCTCTTCATCATTATCACGGTGACGTCATCACAACGTCAAATAGAAATTGCAACATATGCTTCAAGAAAAGAGAGCATGGAGGTAAAGCTTGGTCATTTTCATGTCTCGAGCCATCATGGAATATCGTAGGGATCATATTCTACCAACAAACTTGGATTAAGAATACAGAAAGAGGAATGGTTCAGAATGCTACCGGTATACAGCGGCTGAGTAGTATTATAAGCGTATTACAGACCCCATTTTGCCGGGGGAGGTAACTCTGTTTGCACTTTTTTGATTTTTGACAAATTTCGGGTTATCTCCCTTCATTCGAACATTTGCATGTTTTCACAGAATAAATAAATAAATAAATAAATAAATAAATTAATTAATTAATTAATTAATTAATTAATTTTAATTGTATATATTACTGATTACAGAGCTTATTTTGCCGGGGGAGATAACTCTTGGTGGCGGTAGGGGGCGCTGTTTTGACCTGTGAACATGTATTGACCTGTCTGTGATGGCGTTCTGTGGGTGCAAGATGGCGGCGTGTGGGTGCAAGATGGCGGCGTGTGGGTACAAGATGGCGGCGTGTGGGTACAAGATGGCGGCGTGTGGGTACAAGATGGCGGCGTGTGGGTACAAGATGGCGGCGTGTGGGTACAAGATGGCGGTATGTAGAAAAACGTATAAAAGGAGGCGATTTTTAGTGGTTGGGTGTATTCATTGCACTACCTTACGGAGCACTCTGACTGACCTGACCAGCCTGCCAGCCTCACCTCTAGCCTGCCTGCCTGCCTGCCTGCCAGCCTGCTTGCCTACCAGCTTGTATTAGACGAAAGCATGAGACGTGGAGAAGATTTTCCCTGGGACCCAGCAGTACCTCCGGTTGAAGTCTTGCCTGAAGACGAGCGTGTGAGGGAGACCCGCACTCTTACACCGGACTGCACCCTATTGTTGTATCCCAAACGCGTGGAGCTCATCGATGACGACAGTAGGTGTTGGTGTACGTCTGAACCAGCGCGTGTCTCTTTATCCCCGGAAGGCTGGACTACCTTGAAACGGGTGTTATTGGGTGACCTCGACGGTGATAGCATTCACCTGTGTGACGACGTCTACATTTTCCGCGGTCCCTATTTTGCTCGACTCCTCTGTCTCAAGTAAGGTGGTTTTACTCTGGACCCTGATCTATGGACAGCCTTGGAAAAAGTCATCCCCATGGTCGATGAAGTACTATCTCTATAGGAGCCACATAACCCATCAGAATAGTACGTATCACGGACTACACCCGTAGAGCTAGGCGCGCATGTGTGACATGGTCTATAAAACACGTCCCTCTGTATCCCACACCTTCATTTCTACGGTTGCAGAGCCATGGCGGAGATCCAGCCCTATGCGACTCGCATTTTAACGCATGCCACCGTGGTTAATTCACTCACGGGTTACCGAGCAGTGGTCCGGTCCATGTTTGCAGATGGCGACGACAACGAGGGACGACGCCAGATCCTGAACGAGTTCACAGAAGCGGTCCTCGACACAGTGCACTCGATGGAGAGGTGTGCCATCACTCACCACTACTGGACTATGACAGCCATCCTTGATGCTCGGGCTATGGACCACGGGCGCTCACGCCGGAACCAGCGACGACTGGTTGGCCTCACACTAGTCTGCGCCCTATTCACCCTGGCGCTGTGGCATTGACAGTGGGACTATAAATACGAGACACAGTCACCTTGTGTGTCATTTACCCTTCGTCATTGGGGCAACCATGTCACCGAGAGACTGTATCGAATACGGTTACGCTACATCGTGACGGCTGGACCAAATTTAAACGGGTGTTGAGCGGCGAGCTCGACGAAAACCTCATCCGCATAGACAATGCCATCTACGTATACCGTGCAACCTTCTTCCTACGCCTGGGCCGCTACCAAGACCCTACGCGAGGCTTCACTCTAGACCCCGATCTGCGGTCAGCCTTGGAGAAAGTGGTGCCTATTGTGGACCAGCTGTTTACACCGGACGAGCGATCATCATACCAGTTGGGGTGGGCTCGTACCCTGAGAGAATCGGCGGCAGAACCCAATGAACAACTGTCTAGCCATGAACCAGACGACGAGGCCATTGATTACCCGGCTAGACTCAGTCAACCAACACAACGGTGGTAGAAACTTGTTATAAATAAACCATACTCTCCGGGTCCATCATCATTTTGTCACCATGAAGCGCTGGGAGAAGGTGTTGGATAACTTATACTACAGTCCCGACAGTCCGGCTGCGTATAGTGCATTGTCGGCTCTCTATCGAGCGGCCAAACCCCAGGGGATACAACGTGCCCAAGTCAGAGATTGGTTAAGAAAACAAGACACCTATACCTTACATCGATCTGTCCGTCGCCATTTTCTACGGAACCGGGTCATCGTGGGAGGAATAGATGCCCAGTGGCAAGCGGATTTGGTCGATATGAGCGCCTTTGCCAAACACAACGATGGGAATCGATATATCTTGACGTGCATCGATATCCTATCGAAGTATGCGTGGGTGGTACCCATCCGGACGAAAACGGGGGCAAATCTCATAGCGGCGTTCAAAGACATATTCAAGACCCGGCGCAAACCTTTGTATTTGCAAACCGACGAAGGCACGGAATTCCTCAACAGACCGTTCCAAGCCTTTCTCAAGAAACAGAAGGTCTTCTTCTTCAATACGTACAACGAGACCAAGGCTTCCGTGGTGGAAAGGTTCAACAGGACATTCAAAGGCCGCATGTATAAATATTTCACCTATAAGAATACAAGGCGGTACATCGATGTTCTCCCGAAACTTGTAAGGGGTTACAATCGAGCCTATCACCGGAGTATACAGAGAGCCCCCATTACCGTGACCCAACGCAATGAAGTCCGGCGTGTCTTGTACCCCATGCCATCGCAACGAGCACCGAAGGCGGTGTTCAAGGTCGGGGACCCTGTACGGATCAGTAAAGTCAAGGGCAAGTTCGAGAAAAGTTACTTGCCCAACTGGAGCGATGAGCACTTCCTGATTAAACGGCGCCTACCCCGACAGCAGCGAGTCTATGAACTGGAAGATCTTCAAGGGGAACCGTTGCTACGGACGTTTTACCAGACGGAATTACAGCCTGTGGTAAAAACACAGCAAGACTACTACACGGTGGAGCAGATTTTGAAAACAGAACGTCGACGTGGCAAACTGTTTCATTTCGTGAAATGGCAAGGCTGGCCCAGTTCCTTCAATTCCTGGGTCGCAGCCAACCAGGTGAAACGACTATAAAGCCAGGCACCACTGCCGTCATCCTTCATTCCACGTCCGACCATGAACACGCTGCAACCGTCTCTGAACACAGCGTCTTCCAAAACGCGCAAAGCGCAAGTGGGCTTTGTGGTGATAGTGCTAGCCCTGCTGAGTGTGTTGTACGGAGGTGTGTTTTACGACGTAGCGTATGTCAGTACGTTACTTAACCAACTGAGAACACCAGCCATCAGTGAAACCGGTCTACAGAGAGCACCAGTCAACCCCGTATCGAGCGCAGTCATCAGCACACCCCGTGTACAAGCCACAACGAGCTCCACACCAAGTATAGAGTCAACACCTACACCAAGTACATCCACTACGTCTCAAGACCCACCGGATTTCATCCCTCACAGTGAACAGACAACGACGACCCACGTTGTACCCACCACCATCATCATCCCTGACAGTGAACAGACAACGACGACCGACGTTGTACCCACCACTCCAGTTCACTCGTACCAAATTTACAAGAGCGGACTACCACGACAGCGGATACACCTCCAACCATGGACCCTCGGTGGCAGCATCCCTTCACTTGCGTCATCGCAGGACCGACGGGCTCCGGCAAAACGCACTTCGTCAGGAAGCTCCTCGAACACGCCAACAGCATGATCACTCCACCCATTGCCCGAGTCGTGTGGTGTTACGGAGAATGGCAGGCAGCGTATGCAGCAATGCCCCACATCACGTTCGTGGAAGGCCTACCTAACCTGACCGATTTGGAACCCGACACCTTGGTGGTTCTGGATGATCTCATGGCCCGGCCGCACACCGTTTGCGTTGGAAGCCTTCAAAGATGCCACAACCCTTCAGCACGGGTATATGCTCTTCGACCTCAAGCAAGCCACCCCAGAACACCTTCGACTACGGACCGGCATCTTTCCCGGAGAGACCCACCACGTGTACATGCAAAAATAATGTAAACACACCCACAGTGGCTCCCCCAGCTGGGGTGTGTGTGTTTTGATGATGGGGATAATAAAAAGAATGAATACCACAGCAGGGTTGATTTTGTCTCTGTTCTCTGAAGTAGATAAAAAGAGCAGAGTTGTGGGTTCTAGCATTAGTTGTACATGATGTCTGCGCGAGTACGGAAGCACGCTCCCACGCTCCGTGTATTGAAGACGGCCCCACCCGAGTTGGTGCGAACCATTGTACGCGGTGCGGACCCTGAACTTGTACGCTGTCTGTGCGAGATCAGGTACAACCTGTTAAAAGGCAACGTACCACTGACTCCGGCTCAGAAGACCAAGTTGACCAAGCATAAGACAGGTCTCCGAACCTTAGTCCATAAGCAAGTCTCTCAAACACAAAAGAAAAAGGTGTTACAGAAAGGTGGATTTCTCGGGGCTATCTTAGCACCGTTGGCCGCTTCCGTGTTGGGTCCAGTATTGGGTGGACTCTTCGGCCGACAATGAACCACACGAAAAAAATGGTCCTCGTCGAACCTCGGCTCCTTCAAAACCTCCAATCGCCCTACCCTGTCCCACCTACGGTGAAGACGATAAACAACCTCGATGGAGAGATGCAACAGATCTTACAGAGACCGGGGTTAAGCGATAGTGAGAAAGTACAACGGTACAATGAGACGCTTCAGCGGTACATGACGTTCATGGACCAATGCAAAACCCTCTCTACTCCAGCACCACCACCACCACCACCACGTGACACACCACCGACCTCAGCACCGCTCCAACAGCCGCCATTACCAGGGGTACCACCCACAGCCCCACAGTGGGTGGAAGACGAAGTCCTGAAGAGTGTACCTGCATCGTTCAAGAAACAAGCTGGCCTGGTATTACAACGGATGAAACAGAATCCTAACATGACTTGGAATGATAAAGGTGAACTCCTGGTACAGAATCAGGTGGTCCGCGGGACCCACATGACGGATTTATTGAATGACCTGATGCGTCAACTCAGGTCGTACATGGATCCCCAAGGATGGGAGGTCTTCGCTCAAGGCTTGAAAGACATGCATGTACCACAGGAATTGGTGGGGAAACCCCAGCGCTGGGCCTTTATGCAATCACCCAGTCGTGCACGACGACTCTCACCACAACCTTGGGAACCGGAGTCACCCCCCAAATCACCACCACGGCGGGCACCTACTTTTTCACCCCTTTTACCACGCCACCCCCTGCAACCACCAAGAGCTAAGTCACCGCGACCATCACGACGATTAGCGCCCAAGGGCTGGGAGAAGCATTAAAACCAACAACAGCAGCAGGAAAGCTCAGTCATCATGTTTTACCTCACCCTACCCAGTAACAGCTCGCTCGATGTGTTTCCTGACAACAGCTTGACCAAGTACGTGACCCAGTTACCGCAACCGTTGCATTTACCTGGACGCTGGGAATGTGGACTCGTGGATATCCAATACCCTTACTCGTGGTACAACGTGCGAGCCAATGAAGTATGGTACGAGGTGACCTACGAAGGACAAGAAACTCGACTCATACTACCCGAAGGTCAATACGATACCCCCAAGGAGTTCATGGGTGGACTGAGAAGTCTGATGCATTATAAGTCTCTACGAGACGTCACGAATACTTCAAAACCCATCAAATCTTTCCCCTTCAAAAATCATGTGGACTTCGATTACAACGCACACAACGACAAGGCCAATCTCTCGCTCAGCCCCAACGTGAGTGTCGAACTCAGTCCTACCCTACAGCAAATGCTGGGTCTCGATCTACGGGGGTACGCTGGCCCCACCGGCGAGAGAGCCCACATCCCGATGGACATGCGTGGTGGTATGTATGGCCTGTACATCTACTCGGACGTGGTCGATGCACACATTGTCGGCGACAGCAACGTACCTCTACTGCGCGTCTGCCCGGTGAAAGGCACGTATGGAGCTCAAGTCACCCACAGTTTCAGGCATATCGTGTATCTACCGGTCAGTCAGACCGATATTAGCTCCATCGTCATCGATATAAGAGACGACACCGGTCAACCGATTGCATTCGAACGTGGGAAAGTGGTGCTGACACTTCATTTCCGTCAAGTCCGAGCGGTTCACTTTGCATAATGAAGGTGCCTTATCAATGTCATACAGCCAGTGACGTCGATCATTACACCAAACAGGCCGGGGGTAACTTTCCTGTCTTTGCGGGTACACGCATGCAACGAGGACATGGGCTGGGGAACATACTCGGGAGCATCGTCAAAACGTTCCTGCCCTTGGTGACGCGTGGGGTCAAAGCCATCGGCAAACAAGCGGTGCGCAGTGGACTGCAAGTCGCGGGTGATGTCTTGGGCGGTGCGGCACCCAAAGAAGCACTGAAACGTCGCGCCAAGGAAGCAGGAGGCGTCTTGGTCACCAAAGCACAACGCACCGTAGGGAATAAAAGACCTGCACCACGGAGACCACGCACCAGTCGACGACCGATCCAGCGACGACGCACATCGAAGACCAAGGATATCTTTTCTTAAAGATGGCTTTCATCCATACCGAGTCGTGTCCTTCTACCAACAGTGAATTTGATTTATGGACCGTCCCACCTACTCAGACCAGTGCCGAAGAGTGTCAATGGGTGGAACATCTGCCCCTTTCCAGCATTACAGCCACAGGCCCCATTGAATTCACCATCACCAACGCAGATACGACCTACCTGGATTTAGCCCATACGTACCTATATGTGAAAGCTAAAATCACCAATAAAGATGGGTCAGTCCTGAAAGCAGATGCACCCGTGGGTCCAGTGAATCTCGGGCTTCATTCGCTATTCCAGCAAGTGGATATAGCCCTGAGTGATAAACTAGTGAGCGCCTCGACCAACACCTACCCGTACCGAGCCTACATCGAAACGCTGTTATCCTACGGGCGTGACGCTAAAAAGTCGTATTTGACAGCCCCGTTGTTCTACCGAGATACCCCAGGCAAGATGGAAGCGAGTCCTGATAATGACGGCTATACGGAGAGAGTGGATGCCACAGCAGAGAGTCACTCGGTCGATATGATGGGACGTCTGCATGCGGACTTATTCATGCAGGACCGATACCTCTTGAATGGAGTACCTGTCAAAATACGACTAGTGCGCGCAACGCCTGCGTTTGCCTTGATGGCCCTGAATGAGGACCTCGAGTATAACATTGTCATCCAAGAGGCAAGTCTGTTTGTACGCAAAGTGAAACCGAGCCCAGGTGTACAGTTGGGGCACATCAGAGCCTTGGAGAAAAAACCAGCCCAGTACCCGATTCGACGAGTACAGACCAAGGTCTTTTCCGTTCCTAAAGGCAATATGATTGTCAATCAAGAAAACCTGTTCCTGGGGGATTTGCCCAAGCGTTTAACCCTAGCCTGTGTGGAGAACGTCAGTTATAATGGGACTCTCTCGAGGAATCCGTTCAACCTAAAAGCGTTCAACATCAATTTCGTGGCCCTGCATGTGGATGGCCAACAGGTACCGGCACGCCCCTTACAACCTAATTTCGGAACGGACAATTACATCCGGAGCTATCTGAACCTCTTCACAGCAACTGGCCAAATCAACCAAGACGAGGGAAATATGATCAGTCGAGACGATTTCGGCAGAGGGTACACATTGTTCTGTTTCGATCTGACTCCCACCTTAGACAACGATCATCAACTGAGTCTCGTCAAGAAAGGCAACTTACGCTTGGAACTGCATTTCGGGACACCTTTACCGAAAACCATCAATGTGATCTGCTACGCTGAGTTTGACAACATCATTCAAATCGATAAAAGCCGTAACGTGCTGTGTGACTTCGCCACCTAACATGGATACAGACCAGATACGCACCGTGCTGGAGAATGATCCAGGAACACGTCTGGTGTTTCAAGGAGTGTTCGCCCGAGACGTGTTCCCATTAGACCGTGTGTATCCGGCTGCTTACGTCCTGAATACAGACCCGATGGGTGGCCGTGTACTTGACAGAAGAGCAGGGCGAATACTTTGATCCGTACGGCCTACCACCCCTCCATCCCGATTTAACAGACTTCATGGATCAAGGCACAGAGACGTGGTGTTGGAATACTAAAACGTTGCAAAGCCTGGACAGTATGGTGTGCGGACAATATTGCTTGTTTTACCTGTACCATCGATGCCGGGGAAGACCCTTATCTACTATCGTACAGATGTTTGACGAGTACCCCAAGCCTGAGGACCGAGATGTACTCGTATATGACTGGGCCGCCCATCATTTCAATGTACAAGTCCCGTTCTGGGCTTGAATTCTTTCAATGTACACACGCCCGCTGTTCTGGGCTTCAGTTTACAAGCCCCCTGTTCTGGGCTTCAATGTACAAGCCCCGTGTTCTGGGCTTCAGTTCTTTCAATGTACAAGCCCCTTGTTCTGGGCTTCAGTTTTCACGTGGTTGTTCTCACGTTGTTGTTGTTCACTGAAGAAAAAAAAAAGAGATCTCACCAAAAAACCCTGTCTTATTCATAATGCATCAATGCCCAATGTGGAGATTCAGTCAAACTGAAATCAGTGGTGTAGGATGGGGCCAAAATGTAGCCCATCAAGGTTAGAATGCAAGCGCACTATAGTAAAATAGAGAGCCAATGAAATCAGCCCACAGACCAAGTACGTGTTTTTGGTCTAGGTTTGGAGCGGGCATTTCATTGAGGTGCGTGTATACGGTGAGTGAAGACTCGTCCAACACGTATAGATTAAGTTTATGACTATAAGTTCTATGTATTCTCCGAACCTTGCCGAAAGGGAAACCGTTTGACCTGTATGTGACCTTTGACCTTTTGACCCGCGCGCGCGCACTGCCGGTGATGACGCGCGCGCGCGCGCTGCGTGCTGGGTCGGGCCAGGCCGGTGAAAAGGTCCCGGAGGTTGAACATCCGGACGTCTAAGGAAACATTTGGAACTCTTCAGTGCTCGAGATGTGACCCATCAATACCCAGAAACCCAACATAGGTGTTAAGACCATGATATAACCTGCTCGGAGCATGGTTAGTACGAATGTTTCGGTGGTGGTGTTCAATAAAAAACTTCATGAAAACCCAAGTGAAGTTCGAATATTTATTAAGGTGAACAAGTGAACAAGAATGTATGTACAAGTAGATAAGAACGTTGCAAACAAGAATTGAGGTGAACGTATGTATAGAGAGAGAAATCACAGTGGAGTATATAACAGTTAGACCGAGTCATCGAACTGACGTATGTCGAGTACTTATTCAAAAGAATGACAAACAAGTTCATGGTGTAATGTATATATAGAGAGTAATTTAGAGTCCAAATATGTATGTCCATTAGAATTCACAAGTCCAGGTATAATATATGTTCACAAGTCCAGGTAAGTGGTACTGATGCCATCGGGAAGAACTTTACGTTTCGGATAGAAAAATGTGAAGGCATCTCGTTTCTGGATGTAGGTTCGCATCTGGTGGTCGGCGACCCGGAATCCTCGGTTAGTCCCACTCGCACTGGTCTGGCTTTGGAGCACGTACAGGTACAATTACAAGCGTCTAGTCCGTCATTCATAATCCAGCCGTCGTCCATTAGAGAATATCCGCGTCCATAATCCTAAGACCTATTCCATTTCCATATAACAGTATTAGCACCAAATTCAAAAAGACAAAAGTATACATAAACATAGGCTTGTTTCCTGCAAGAGAGAAGCGGTCAACAGTTTTCAATGATGCCGGCAAGACATCATGATGTTCCAAATATCAAATCCGTATCGCTGATCAGTATTCTTAATCCATAATATTCGTTGTAAAGTCGTCATCTAAAGAATGATGTATCTCAGTCACGCTTTGATTGTGACTGTTCATATGAGTACCATGAGGATCTTGAAGTACATGGGCTCATACGGCCCCTAGCCCCGGGTTAAGCGGAATTAGACACATGTTACGAAACGTAGCGCCATAGATCTTGCACGCTACGTTCGTATTTTGCTATCAGCATGCGATATGTATCGCCAAATTTGAGAAACTTTGAGTGGAGGCGCTTGGTGGAATAGCCCTGTTTTATAAGTTTCTGCAACAATGTTTTGTGACGTTGATTAAAATCATCACATTTAACACAGGATCTAGCAAATGCTACTAAGCGAGATATGTATACGCCATATGCAGGTCCCACTGGAATATTACTATCCAGAAAGGGATAGTTTACGATGTCGAAATTGTAATCATCTCTTTTGTCATAAAGTCGACGAGAGAGAATGCCCGCTTCATTTTTATAGAGATAGAGATCTAAATAAGATGTGCCTGTAGGGCTATCTGTAGTTTCCTTCAAATCCAGTGAAGGTGGATATATATCCTTCACTGCGTCATTTATATAGCGATTATCCACAGCGAGAAGATCGTCTATATAGCGTTTGGTGAATGAGAAGGAACGGGCTTTGAGTGGATCGGTTTTTGAAAGCGCCAGCATATAGTCATATTCATAAGAGAACAGATACAGGTCAGCCAACAGGGGTGCACAATTAGTACCCATTGGAATACCTATATGCTGCTGATATATTGTGTTGCCAAATTTCACATAGATATTTTTAATGAGAAATTCAAGCAACTCTATAAACAAAGAAACATCCCATGAATGATATCTCTTGTATGTAGTCGAGCTAAAGAATGCTTTATGGCTTCCGACATTAATATATCTACGATCAGTTTTCTTGAACACAGATACTATTAATGAACTTATACGGTCAATAAGGTCCTGATGAGGGATTGTAGTATAGAGAGTCGAGAAATCCCATGTGGATACATGTCTGTACGGTATGTGACCTTTAGCATCAAGTTCTTCCGTAAGACATTTTGAGTTTTTCAATATCCACATACATTCAACGCCAGAGTTCTTGAAAATAGTGGCGCAATACCTTTCCCAAAATGCTTTTACCTCCTGAAGGGCCCTCGTCAATAGGGTTGAAAGAAGCTTGGTGGTGCAGCTTCTAGAACCAGCTATGAATCTAGCTTTGTATGGTGATTTATGCATTTTGGGAGTCCAGTATATTTTTGGTATGTCGCTATGATTGGTTGGAAGACAAATACCTCTTTCCCTGAGAAACTTTTTGTGATTGTTAAATAAATCTTCCAGAGTAAATGCAGTTTGGGAGTAAGTAGATGTATTTGATGAAGATATGTCTACACTCAATTCTTTAACCAGCACCTGGTAATAGTAATATTTACATATGAATATTATATTATTCGGAGCTTTGTCTGCTGGGACTATGACGAATTTACTCTGGAGATTTGCTAGAACTTCTTGCGAATTGAGGTTTCTCAGTACTTGTTTTGCTTGGGGAAGAGTACTTCTGTCAATATGGCGGATTGTTTCAACGACCTTGCTCTTGGTGAGGTCCAGCCAATCAGCGAGTACTGTAGGTTCAACTTTTTCTCGCTTAGACCAATCAATAACGTACTGTTCTAATGCAGTCAGGACTATCTTCTGGTCCGCCTTCAGATTTATTCTTCTTGGCTCTCTATATTTAGGTCCTTTCATCAGGAGTAATTTCAGATCCTTATCACTCACCACATCAAGGTCACCAGTCACAATATGTTTGCATGGTGTATAGATAAAGTTCGACAATTCACAATCACAACTATAGCCTCCTGACGTGTATAAGTTCCAGTCAAACTCCTTGACAGCATTGGAGTAATTGAATATTTTGGTGGCTATAGATTTAGTATACTTATATGAAATGCAAGGAGGTTCTGTGAACTTGAAATAGTTTGGTACAGCGTTGCGTACCTCTGGATCATTCAGGATTCGAGGTAAATTAATGATGTCCAGTCCTTTATCTAAGTAGTTGAGTTTCAAGAAAAGCCGATCTTGAGATGTTTCGATTATGTTCACTGGACGATACAACCGAAAATACGCTATATCTTGACATACTTTACTGATTTTGGATGGTATTATATTTCCTGAAGACGCAGATTGCTGTATATCTCTGGCTGTTTGATTTAAAGCTCTCAGAGGTAACGCATACAGAACTGTACGTAAGCTATGTATACTATTGGGTGCGTTAGTTAAACCCACTAAGTAATTTAAAGTGATATGATCGTGAATCATCGAACTATTAAACTTTCGCCAACCATGGCTGCGTTGTCTCCGTTGATGGGGTTTAAATAGTTGGGTAATGTTGGATATATTTGAACGGCGGTTTGTAGCATTGCCGAACCCACTGACATTATCATTTAAACCAAACGGAAACACCGACCCAAGTTCTAGCATCCAGAATAATTCCCAAATCCAAAGGGGGAATCCTTAGTAGATGGATAGACGACGTCTATGATCTGAATACTAAAGTTATCCCAGCCATGGTCGGGTCCAGAAAAATGCCTACCTATAAGCAATTGCTTTTTCCTAACGGATTTTCTGTGACCGTTCACCCTAAGATGGAGTCTTTGGGTGGTCTTGCCAACATACTGTTGACCACACTTCTTACAGGAAACTAAGTAAATACAGTTTGTAGTAGAACAACTAAGATCAACATACGAGTTAACAGAATATGAGTTACCAGTTAACGCGGAACTAAATGAAGCTGAAGTATTAAAGAGTGGACACGTGAGACATCCACGGTGTCCACACTTAGAAATTTTGAAATTATTACATGTAGAATTCGGTGCTAAACAATCATCAAGCGCAATATTGCAAGGTTTGATGTCGTGGCCTTGCTTTGCTGTCAGAAATATATCTGTCATTTGGATTGAAAAAGGTCTTAGTGCATTTCGAACTATTAGAGACTCGGCCGAGAAACCTGCACTAAGGTTCCTCGGGTCTGTCTTCATATTTTTTCTTTTAGTTGTGCTCATTATGTTTGTTGGGTGTGCAGGGGCCCGGCCTCGGGGACAACTTGTCCACCAGCAGAATCCAGGCATACACAGGTTAAAATTACAAGCGTCTAGTCCGTCATTCATAATCCAGCCGTCGTCCATTAGAGAATATCCGCGTCCATAATCCAAAGACCTATTCCATTTCCATATAACAGTATTAGCACCAAATTCAAAAAGACAAAAGTATACATAAACATAGGCTTGTTTCCTGCAAGAGAGAAGCGGTCAACAATTTTCAATGATGCCGGCAAGACATCATGATGTTCCAAAATATCAAATCCGTATCGCTGATCAGTATTCTTAATCCATAATATTCGTTATAGAGTCGTCATCTAAAAAATGATGTACCTCAGTCACGCTTTGATTGTGACTGTTCATATGAGTACCATGAGGATCTTGAAGTACATGGGCTCATACGGCCCCTAGCCCCGGGTTAAGCGGAATTAGACACATGTTACGAAACGTAGCGCCATAGATCTTGCACGCTACGTTCGTATTTTGCTATCAGCATGCGATATGTATCGCCAAATTTGAGAAACTTTGAGTGGAGGCGCTTGGTGGAATAGCCCTGTTTTATAAGTTTCTGCAACAATGTTTTGTGACGTTGATTAAAATCATCACATTTAACACAGGATCTAGCAAATGCTACTAAGCGAGATATGTATACGCCATATGCAGGTCCCACTGGAATATTACTATCCAGAAAGGGATAGTTTACGATGTCGAAATTGTAATCATCTCTTTTGTCATAAAGTCGACGAGAGAGAATGCCCGCTTCATTTTTATAGAGATAGAGATCTAAATAAGATGTGCCTGTAGGGCTATCTGTAGTTTCCTTCAAATCCAGTGAAGGTGGATATATATCCTTCACTGCGTCATTTATATAGCGATTATCCACAGCGAGAAGATCGTCTATATAGCGTTTGGTGAATGAGAAGGAACGGGCTTTGAGTGGATCGGTTTTTGAAAGCGCCAGCATATAGTCATATTCATAAGAGAACAGATACAGGTCAGCCAACAGGGGTGCACAATTAGTACCCATTGGAATACCTATATGCTGCTGATATATTGTGTTGCCAAATTTCACATAGATATTTTTAATGAGAAATTCAAGCAACTCTATAAACAAAGAAACATCCCATGAATGATATCTCTTGTATGTAGTCGAGCTAAAGAATGCTTTATGGCTTCCGACATTAATATATCTACGATCAGTTTTCTTGAACACAGATACTATTAATGAACTTATACGGTCAATAAGGTCCTGATGAGGGATTGTAGTATAGAGAGTCGAGAAATCCCATGTGGATACATGTCTGTACGGTATGTGACCTTTAGCATCAAGTTCTTCCGTAAGACATTTTGAGTTTTTCAATATCCACATACATTCAACGCCAGAGTTCTTGAAAATAGTGGCGCAATACCTTTCCCAAAATGCTTTTACCTCCTGAAGGGCCCTCGTCAATAGGGTTGAAAGAAGCTTGGTGGTGCAGCTTCTAGAACCAGCTATGAATCTAGCTTTGTATGGTGATTTATGCATTTTGGGAGTCCAGTATATTTTTGGTATGTCGCTATGATTGGTTGGAAGACAAATACCTCTTTCCCTGAGAAACTTTTTGTGATTGTTAAATAAATCTTCCAGAGTAAATGCAGTTTGGGAGTAAGTAGATGTATTTGATGAAGATATGTCTACACTCAATTCTTTAACCAGCACCTGGTAATAGTAATATTTACATATGAATATTATATTATTCGGAGCTTTGTCTGCTGGGACTATGACGAATTTACTCTGGAGATTTGCTAGAACTTCTTGCGAATTGAGGTTTCTCAGTACTTGTTTTGCTTGGGGAAGAGTACTTCTGTCAATATGGCGGATTGTTTCAACGACCTTGCTCTTGGTGAGGTCCAGCCAATCAGCGAGTACTGTAGGTTCAACTTTTTCTCGCTTAGACCAATCAATAACGTACTGTTCTAATGCAGACAGGACTATCTTCTGGTCCGCCTTCAGATTTATTCTTCTTGGCTCTCTATATTTAGGTCCTTTCATCAGGAGTAATTTCAGATCCTTATCACTCACCACATCAAGGTCACCAGTCACAATATGTTTGCATGGTGTATAGATAAAGTTCGACAATTCACAATCACAACTATAGCCTCCTGACGTGTATAAGTTCCAGTCAAACTCCTTGACAGCATTGGAGTAATTGAATATTTTGGTGGCTATAGATTTAGTATACTTATATGAAATGCAAGGAGGTTCTGTGAACTTGAAATAGTTTGGTACAGCGTTGCGTACCTCTGGATCATTCAGGATTCGAGGTAAATCGGCTTTGTCGATGTTGGGATCGACATCGGCTTTGTCGATGTTGGGATCGCGCCGGTTCACCCCTTTGCAGCTAAACTTATTGTTTCCATCTCCCCCCGTAACAGAAGTAGGTCTTGGACGACAGGGCGATCATGGCATCCCCACTCCACTCTAGCTTAAACAGGCCCGGCGTCCGCTTGTCGTACTGGTAATGGTCACGTCGAGATAGCCACTGGTCCCGTTCCACCTCATACTGTGCGCGTAACTCGGGTTTGACCAGGGACTCCCAATCCGCATTAGAGACGGCCATGTAGGCAGAGTCCGTATCCATTTCCATGAGTTGCCAATCGGATGGATTAAAATACACACCCATGAAATCATAGAGGAACTGGAGCATCCTCAGTTTGGCCACCTGGTATACCATACATCCAATTTGGAGGGGCAGGTTGTAACGAATGACCCTTTTGGCTGAAGAGATTTCATATGTATCATCATCGATGACGTCGACGGACCGAAACAGAGGCGAGTTGATCTTTTTGCGGGCTTGTGGTGTAGTACAGATATTGACGTTGACGTGCTTGTCTTGGTTGGTGACCGTTTTTCCATAGTAACCATTGCCTGTCAATTTCCAAGATTCACCGATAATGGCCTGACTAGGATCTTGATCCCCTTGACGACGGGCAGACGTGACGATGTCGGCATTCCGCGCGAAACAGGCGTTGGGTACGTACTGAAGGACTTGGTACACGTGCGTCACTTCGAGGCCATGGCTCATGTACCATTGCAGTAGCGGAGTGCCCAGCAAGATTTTCTCTGCCCACATACTGCCAATCAAGTATCGAGGTCGAGACAAACACTCGTGTTGCTCCGCATAGGCCCCCATGGTCTCTCCAATGTCAGCCCGACCCACCAGCGTGTTCTTGAAGATAGGCGGGCACTGGGCGAAGAGTGGCTTCAGGGAGTCGGGAACATGGAGGTCGCATTCGACAAATCCATACAGGGTCCCGGAACGAACGGCGTCGAAAAGCTGTGGCAGGGTCAAGTGTGGTCGGCGACTGAGCGGGTACTCGAGCGCTTTTAGGAAGTCGCGTAAGTGTGGGAGGGCCTGGCACATGGTGTGAAATTCACACTCCCACAGTTCAGTGAGATGGTATCCTCTCTCTTTCACATAATCACCGTTCTCCACCACTTCTGCTCGTAATTCTTCTTCCGATTTCCCACGTCGTTCGTTGAAGCGTCCAGCGCTGAAAGGACATTGGTGGCCGTGCCAGTAACACCCGTAAAATTGAAATACGGTCGGTGTTCCTTGTACAAGGGCAAACCCATCGACGGGGAGTCGACGATCTCCTATGCGCTTCTCTGTGGCGTTGGTCTGATGGCGTATATAAATTCCCCGTCGATCGGCTTCCCAATCCAACCACTGGTCGGCGAGATGTTTGTACGGCGTACGTAGAGGTGTGAAATGTTGACCGTCTGCCAACCAGCGCGTATAATGCCCACTGGGCATGGGTTGGGCGAGAGACCACAGGTACAGGGCATTGGCGTCAAATCCAATGATTTTGGCACAGGGTTTCCCACCGGGAAGAGTAGTGACATCCTTCTCATGGTAGCGGTGAAAAATAAGGCTAGGTCCGCCGACGATGTTCTGTTTTAAACAATCATACATGTCCTCATCTTTTTGTTGTATCAGCGAGAAGTAGGTAGGACACTCTTGGAAGAGATGGCGAAGCGCGAGACCCGGTAAACTCAAACACTCCTTGAAGATGTCCACGTGCATCTCGCGACGAAAGAGTTGAACCATTTTCTCGGCCGCTTCGAGGAAAGGGACCACATCTAAGTTGTCATACCACACCAGGAAATCTCGCAAGGTCTGCATGTGTTGGTCATTCCATACCTGCTGTAGTTCCCGGTACGTGTCTTCCGGACATTCCACTTGCTTGAGATCGTCGAAGAACGCATCCCGGGATGGCAACTGTGTTTCCTCCAAGCGGTCGAGCGTCGATATATAGGTGTAAGGGAACCTCCCTTTGGTTTGTGCACAGTCATAGGCCTTCACCCACTGATCGTAGCTATAATTAGGTGCTAAGTAGTTCCGTACATCCAGGAAATGGAGTGATGTGGTGGTGAGGGCCATGTGGTTGTTGATCTTTTTGATGACGGACTTGATGGTATCGGACTGGGCCAAGTAAGGGTAGAGAAATTCTTCACCATGTTCAGATCGTATCGCCCCGAGTTGAATCCGAGCACCGGTAACTGGCCTAAGTATTGCAGGAAGCGGATTTTCAATTTCTCCGCATACGGTTTAGGTAAAGGGACATCCTGCAGTTGAATGTCCTGCCCACTGTGTTCCATTTCCTGTCTGTCAAATATTTTCCCACTGTGCTCCATTTCCTCTCTGTCAAATATTTGCCCACTATGCTCCATTTCTTCTCTGTCAAATATTTGACCACTATGCTCCATCTCTGACTCTTCATCGTCGCTGAACGATACACCCAGTGTAGGAATCCGGTCGTCGAGTTGGTCCAGTACGTCCTGGAATTTGGACACCAATAGTTCTGTACTGGCCGCACTCACTTCCTCTAAATAGTCCATCATCCGGGTAATCAAGTCATGGGCGTCGCCGGCGGACACGAAACAGACAGGTGCAGCGTCATAGCCAGGTACGTTGCTGGAAATACTGACACTCAGGGGAATATGGCGCTGTGTCCACTGTGTTTTCGCCGAGGCCGCGTCCATCGGTTCCAAAATCGCCTCGAAATCGTAACATGCCCGGTAGGGAAAATAACGGTCCTGCTCCGGTATGATCAGACCTTCATCGGCCAGTTCCTCGAAGATGGTAGGCGTATTATGGTACACACCGCCAGGAAATTTCCGTTTCACAGTGTGGTCACAAATCTTCTCGTGTCGATGTAAGTCGGTGGAGCGATGAAACACCCGATGGCATTGGACACAACTGTAGGATTGCGCGTACAGACTCATATCATAGATCAGGGAAAAATGATTCACCCCGCCGTCGTCGAAGATGTTGACTTTCATGGTGGAAGCATACCGTTCTGAAGACCGATGCACCAATTCAGCCACAAATATGTCATGATCCTCCTCCTCATCCTCCTTCTCTTCCCGTAGTAAACGGTACACAAAGATATTGACGTTGAACAGGGACTCCACGACATCCAAATACTTGAATGGGACTCCCCGGAACTGCCGCGCGTCCAGGTCTCGTTCCTCTAAATATTGTCTCCAATAGATATTGGCCCTACTATCACAAGTCTGGGGATGACATTCGTCCAAATGAATGGCCAAACACCGGAACAGACATTTCTGGTCTTTGTAGGGTCCATGTTTCCCTCCGGTTAATGCATACAGGCCTTTTCGATTGAGCAGCCAAGGGGGTAGTAGTACAGGAGCACCGATAGGATGATCTCTCATTTTGGTCACGAAAAATGTCACGTTGGTGACCATTTCCACAGTCCACTTGGTATTGGGGCGTTGCAACCGGGCCCATTCCAATGGGTCCAACGTAGTCAGTTGGTCGATGAGGGGCTCCAGTGACGCACGATTGATGATGGTGAATGGCTTGTCAAACACATAGGTATTATTGCTCGGATAAAAATACCGTAACTGGTCCGTCTCTTCGTGCCGTAGAATATAGCCGAATGTCATATTCACTTTGAACGCTGTCACTTGGTCTCTGAAAATGTTCTCGGCATAGTTAGGAAGATACGTGAGGTCCTGTAGCCGGAAATTATACAAGTCTTGAATAGGGCGATGACGGTGGAAACATCGTCGGATGGTGCTCCAATGGCGCCGATAGATGTCACTCACAGGGTGGTTTTCGGGCAAGGCGTCAGCGGGAGGCACAGCTGGATCCTCAGGAAAGTCGTGTTCGCCTCTCACATTCTCACGCGCCAAGGGAGATCTCGATCGGTCACGTCGCCTCATCCTGATCGTATATACTCCTGTAAAATAGAGCCGATTTTGACAATGAATCGGTCACGACTTCTTATTTCTTTGGAGGGGCAAGGTCAATAGGACTTGCGCTTTTTATACTACTAAAATGTGAAGTAGATTACATCTTACATAGGCCTTAAGGCCGTGATATGCATATCACCTTGAAGTATTCTGGGGCATGGTCAGTACTTCCCAATTTTCCCTTTGTCTACTACTCGCCGATTTTTTATTTTTTTATTTTTTATTGATTATTATTATTTATTTTTTTTTTTTTTTTTTATTCATTTTTTCCCCCCCGAGAGCTACAACATGACACCTTCCACGACCCATTCGAACCCATAGCGGTCCCTCTCTATCCCAAAAAATGACCATGTGGGAATAAGGACCTACAAGAGGCTTGGCCTAAATTGAATTTTATTGTACAAACACTCAAGATGAGCAGGTACATAACAAATGTAACATACAATGACAAAAATACAGTGGCAATAGTTTTGGTCCAATACAACATGGCCTAGTGCGAGTTGTCTCCCTTGCGTAATAAGGTTCAGATGGCGCTATGGTTGGAAATGTGCGATTATCCGGGGGAATGATGCCAATTGTGACTCTAGACGCCATTTTGTTACACAATTCGTGCATCATATTATTCTAGAATGTATTGTGAACAGTTTGAGATAAATTGAGACGTACGGGTAAGAGAGATAGAGATGGTGTACGGATATTTCATGATGTAGCGGGAATGTGTAACGTAGAACAAATGTACGGTGTCCCATTCCGTGTTCCTTGTCAAGTTGCTGGGAAAATATCCCGGAGGACTGACTGCATATGTGGAGAATTACTCGAGCTTTGTATTTCATGAGCTGTTTGAGAAAATACGTGAAATTTGCATTGATAAATGGTCCAAAACCGGCAGTGGACGTCCATGCAATCGCGCGAATGAAACTAAAAATAGAGGTGTTTGTTGACATAAAAACAGCTGATCCATGTGAAGGATGGTTGAGTTACACGAGAAAATTCTGCCAATATATAAATGCCTACCTATAGATACTAAAATTGGCCGCTAAAAGTTTCCATAATATAGGGAAATAACTGTGATGTCTTTTTTCACTGTGACACGTTCTCCTAAAGACCTAAGCTGAAAAATTCCGAGAAGTGGGGGGGGGGATATTTCCTAGCATAGATATTATTAAAAAATAATTTATATTACATACGTGTAAGGTGTTGATTGGTGTTACTGAGTGATACTGGTCAATGATACTAGTCAGACAAATTACTACACACAGGCAGTGATCGGGTAGGCAGGGATGTCCGTTAGGCAGGCAGTGGCCAGGTAGGCAGGCAGCCGGGCTAGTGGTCAGGCAGGCTGGCTAGTGGTCAGGCAGGCTGGCTAGTGGTCAGGCAGGCTGGCAGGCAGATAGGCAGGCAGGCAGGCAGGCAGGCTAGAGGTGAGGCTGGCAGGCTGGTCAGGTCAGTCAGAGTGCAATGAATACACCCAACCACTAAAAATCGCCTCCTTTTATACGTTTTTCTACATACCGCCATCTTGTACCCACACGCCGCCATCTTGTACCCACACGCCGCCATCTTGTACCCACACGCCGCCATCTTGTACCCACACGCCGCCATCTTGTACCCACAGAACGCGCCGCCATCTTGCACCCACACGCCGCCATCTTGCACCCACAGAACGCCATCACAGACAGGTCAATACATGTTCACAGGTCAAAACAGCGCCCCCTACCGCCACCAAGAGTTATCTCCCCCGGCAAAATAAGCTCTGTAATCAGTAATATATACAATTAAAATTAATTAATTAATTAATTAATTTATTTATTTATTTATTCTGTGAAAACATGCAAATGTTCGAATCAAGGGAGATAACCCGAAATTTGTCAAAAATCAAAAAAGTGCAAACAGAGTTACCTCCCCCGGCAAAATGGTGCATCCAAGTACCTCTTACGTAATAAGAATCGAATCTACAAGCAACATTAGAAGAAAACAAACTGGTCGAAAATAACTGAAATTTTCTAAAATAAATTATTTTCCACGTTATGATGTCACTGTGACGTCACGTAATGGTCATTTGAAACCCCTGGTTGCGGAGGACGAGGAGATAATATGCAGAGTTTAAACAGCTTTAGCTCCCTAGCAACAGGAATAAACAAACACATCCAAGGAATTGTATCACCTCCTCAATGAATTTGGGTCAAGAATGCGACTGGGGTTTAGAAAGTCAGCTGTAACTATTACTAAGCTACTGATATCACACACGAATCACATCTACATAAACAATAAACTGTTCAAAGAACATTAACCAAATTTGATACGGCACATGGTACCAGGAAAAGTGAGAAAACAAATAGAAAATAGACATAAAATTCAACAATAAATGCTGAGCAATGTTATTACATCACTGTGGCGCCATCAAATCTTTATATGAAGTTCTGTCAGCTCGCTTCAATAGACAAGGATGTGCATGCGAAGTGTTAATCGTTTCAGCTCTCCATTGACAGAAATAACAAATACGATATGAACCATACCCATCCCCTCTTCAAAATTTGAGTTCGGCAGGACATGGGTAAGGTTAAGAAATTGTGTTATGCTACCCTTAAACTACCGATCTACAACGGTTGTCATCTATGGATAACAGCTACAGACATGTCTCTTCAAGACACCTTTCTGCCATGTGCCGCCTCCAGTGGCACCGAGTGGTGAAATTTGGGTGTTGTTCCATGGATTAATTTGGAAATGGTCGTATTTTAACGTGTCGGTCATAAACGTTATTCGCTTCCATAAGAATGTTCCTAAGTAGAAGAGAAGCTATAAACCCTTTACATTTTTGCTATCAATCGTAGTTTCGACATTTGTATGCTGAGATATTGTGATGTGGGAAATAAATTACCATACTCTGATTTTATCACACTCACTGAAGCTCTTTTCATATGGATTTTAATGATTTTAATAATATATATGATAGGAAGTTTGAACCGAGCTAGGTTTGCATCAATAAAGAGAATTGTGAAAATCTGGTGATATTTCAACTGTCAAAATTACATTATTCTGTCGATAGGCTTTCAAATACGTCAAGATGAGAGACCATAATATCTCCTTTGAGTAGCTCTGAAACCAACACCGCCATAATGTCTTCGAATACGACTCAGTAACTGCAACGCTTTGTTATTTAGAGGATAAAACGGTAGAAGCTGTCAAAAGCAGCAGTATGCGTATAATGAATATGTCCTTCGAGAAGCTTTACGTTAGATAACGCATTGTGACTGGTCGAAAAAAAGAGTGAATCTCAGATGTTGATCGACCCACTTCTTTTTTCTCCTTGAGTTTCTCTCTAGGCTATTAACTAATCCATATATTGAGTGTATTGGTGTCGGATCCCATTGGAAAAAAGCAAACGGTTGAACAGATTCGATGTTCTTCGCATGATATGGTTCGTTCTGTCTTTACCAGCACTGCCATCTATAAGTGTCTTGATTTTTTATCTCATACAAGCGTCGATGTTTTATCAAATTATTCCACAGGGAGTGATAATGTTGACCCAAGCGTATTTCAGCCTGCTAATGTAATTTGCAAAGGTACAAATTTGTGGAGAAATATTTGAAGATGAAGTGAAATTTGTTCACTTAATGACGCGAATGTTCGCGTATCAGTGAGATAACTACAAAAGGCGAGCGTATAATGATATCATCGTTTAGTACAGCCTCTCCCATTAAAAGCGTCTAGTCCGTCATTCATAATCCAGCCGTCGTCCATTAGAGAATATCCGCGTCCATAATCCAAAGACCTATTCCATTTTCCATATAACAGTATTGGCACCAAATTCAAAAAGACAATCATAGTATACATAAACATAGGCTTGTTTCCTGCAAGAGAGAAGCGGTCAACAGTTTTCAATGATGCCGGCAAGACATCATGATGTTCCAAAAATATCAAATCCGTATCGCTGATCAGTATTCTTAATCCATAATATTCATTGTAAAGTCGTCATCTAAAGAATGATGTATATCAGTCACGCTTTGATTGTGCCTGTTCATATGAGTACCATGAGGTTCTTGAAGTACATGGGTTCATACGGCCCCTAGCCTCGGGTTAAGTGGAATTAGACACAAGTTACGAAACGTAGCGCCATAGATCTTGCACGCTACGTTCGTATTTTGCTATCAGCATGCGATATGTATCGCCAAATTTGAGAAACTTTGAGTGTAGGCGCTTGGTGGAATAGTTTCTGAGTTTCTGCACCAGTGTTTTGTGACGTTGATTAAGATCGTCACATTTAACACAGGATCTAGCAAATGCTACTAAGCGAGATATGTATACGCCATATGCAGGTCCCACTGGAATATTACTGTCCAGAAAGGGATAGTTTACGATGACCCCAATATGATAAATTACAAGTGCCCCTTCCTATTTATTTTCGCTATCGCTAAGGCTAGAGGGCTGAAATTTACCACACTATATAATTGGGTCAAGCTCTACAAGAAAATGCAAAACATCCAAGATGGTCACCATAATGACGTCACTGTGACGTCATTTTCAAAAAGAGCATTTTTGGACTATTTTTTTGTCAGAATTTTCGGATTTTTTATTTTTACTTTTTCTTCGCAAAAACTGCATAATAAATTAGTAAAGAATAATCTGATATGAAATAAAATAGATTTTACCCACTTTTCCATACAGAAAAGCAAAATTTTTGAAGAAATATGACGAAAACATCACTTTTGTGGTACCCCACCTAGACGCCATTTTGAATTTACCCGGGGGGTCATGCAAATAGGCTCAAAATGACCCCAATATGGGATTCCGGGGATAGAAGCAAAAAACCAACACCAACAAGGAGGGGGGGGGGGGGCGGCGGAAAGTGCCCCCCTCCCCAGGCCAGGTAGGGTTAAATCGAGCTATAGTTGCATCAATAGATACAATTAAAAAAATTTGGTACCTGATAATATATTTTTAAACGAGGCTATCACAACGATAAATAGCGGATTTACCGTCAAAATTGATAGAATCAATAAATAACATATATAGATTTGCAGCTGTTCAAGTTAAGAATACCTTTCTCTATGTTGGCATCTTCCGCATCCTTTTGTGAACAGGCGTCCAAATACGTGGAGATGAGATCATAATATTGCCTTTGAATGACTCTGGAACCAACACCGCCATAATGTCTTGGAACAGACCCAGAAACGGCGACAAGCAATTTGAGTAATGAATATATCCCTAGAGACGCTTTACGCTAGATAATGCAATGTGACTTTAGTCGGGAAAATATAGAGACAAGAGAATCATAGATGTTGATCGACCCAGTTCTTGTTCAGTTTGATTCCTTCCTTTCCCTCGGGTCTATTAGCTAGTCCATAGATTCAGTGCATTAATGTCGGAATGCTGAAGATCCCATTGGACATGTCTAAATAACCAAAGGTTTAAAATGATCCAATGTTATTTGTATCTTGTGATCTATTCTGTCATTACAAGCATTGCCATTAAACTATCTAATATTTATATCCTTTTTTCATCTCATACAAACATCGGTGTTTTATAAGAATATCCTACAAGGATCCTACAAGTTGCCCAACGGTATTTCTGTCTGCTAATGTAATTTACAACAATACAAATTTTAGATACAAGAACATGTGAAGAAATGTTCGAATATGTAATGAAATTTGCTCAATGACACCATATAATATAGGTTCACGTATCAGTGAGAGTTTTGTCAAAGGCGGACGTATACTAATTCCATCGAATAGTACAGCCTCGCTCATAATATTTGCCTGTGAGTCATATGATTTCTTGTCGGTACGCCGGCGTCGTTTTCCGCCACTCTTTTAATGTTACGTTTAATGATAAATGATGTATCGTAACAAATTTCAAGCTTTCACAGATTAAGTTCCATCTGCAATGGTTTGTGAATATCCGTAGAATTTTCTGTTTTGTTGAGCGTTAGTGGACAATCTACCTGTAATTGAATTCGGAGGATATGCTATGTCATATGTCATATCAATAACTTATCCGAAATACTTGGACCTACAATTAAGGTAAACAAAATTCGATTTTTGTTTGGAAAGGAGGACGACGACAGTCTTTTCGAATTCGTATAGGAACTGTTCCCTCTTCGAATGCGATTTGTTGGCACGAAACGTGTGTGACTGTATGCTTGTCGCAAGGTTTTGTGATCAAATGATGGAAGGCATTTACTTATTTGGCAGAAAGGTTAATTCCAATTCCCCAAGAGTGTGCGCGCATTTTACACTAGTGAACTTTAGAAGACTGGAGACTGATTTCAAAACCTTTTTCAGCAAGTTATCTCGTTGTCGATCTTAAAACGCCATCCGCACCTCCAAAAGCAGTTACAAGTACAAGGTCCGATAAGCCAAAGACCTCTTCCTTCGGCGGGAAACAATGTTATTTTTTCACAAAAGGACACTATCAGATTTAAGATCTTTTAGATCACAACATTCAAAAGCCAGCTGTTGTCCATTTAAGAATTTTCGCGTCCGTATCAGGAAAAGCTAATTGCATACAACCATATTAGCACCAAACTCCACGGCAAAGACTTTGAAGAAAACGTGAAAGAGAATTGGAAGGACATTAAAATTGTTTTGTTCATTTATCTTCACAGATTTCTTTAAAACCTCTGTTCTTCCCATGTTTCTTGTTGGTTTATAGATATTAAATATAAGAAAGCCATTGATTTACTTCAATCCAAGTATAGCAGTGTTCAGTATGAAATGGTAAGAGAACTCATTTTCTTATACACTTTCACGGAAGATATCTAAATATCGCAGTCAATGTACGTTTCTGTAGACTTGTCCAATCTTTCAAGATGGTGTTGGGAGCAAAGCCCCTTACAGATAAGTAAAGATCAATATGTGGTAAATGTTTCCTGGTGTCAAATTGTAAAGATTCTACCCAAACGACTATAAATTCCAGAATGTTCTGGCTTTGTCAGTCCTGAGATGTTGTAGGGTCAAATGATGTCGGTGTCTGAGAAGACTATTCTGTTCACCGGTAATCAACAATCCGTCCGAGATTCACGAACTTCCGAGGTAATTGCTCTGATAAATTTAGAAATTTTAAACCATGCTCTCACCATTGTTCCAGAGGCTGCATATCGATTGATCGGCGATATTTGTGACATAGAAAGGTGTAACTGGTTTCCTTTGTTCATTGAAAGGTTGAAAGATATCTGCCCGTTCGAAAGTAGGGCCACATACGAACTGAAAGCTGTCCAACAAAACACATCTTCATCTCATTTCGTGCCGCAGTTTGATGTAGCACAGGGTATTTGAAGTCAGGTAACTTCACAAGTTGAACGCTGTTTCATTCACTATTCTTGTCTTACAATTTCCAGTGAGCTCTTGATAGCTCACAGTATTGAATTACGGTGAGCATACGAATACCAATACATGTGTCAGATCCCGCAATTATTGGACAGCAGTCGTAATCGAGATACCTCAATATTCACATGCCACATTTATCTCCGAGTACACTCTCAGAAATATTCAGGGAATAATCCTGAATAGATCACGATGCACATCCACAACTCAATTTCAGGGATTTACCTGAAATCCAGGGATAATTTCCGGAAATTCAGGTATATCGTCCATCCATTAAAGCTAAATTACCTGAATTTTCTGGGATTTTACGTACCTGAATAGGGTCGGGAACCTACTAGTCAGGGTGGTAAATTTGTCTGAATTTCAGGGAAAATCCTCTTATTCAGGGATCTTTTTTCTGAAATTCATAAAATTATCTCTGGATTTCAGGTAAAATCCCTGTAATTGAGTTGTGGATGTGCAGCCTGATCTATTCAGGATTATTCCATGAATATTTCTGAGAGTGTATAGTCCGGTTCAGTCGTCTTCAAAAAAATGATTGCAGTGATGTGTGCGAAGCATCATGGTTTTTTTTTGCCTTAAATCTTTGTCACTGACCAGAATTTTCATGTCGTGAAATATATGTTAATCAGCCTTTCACTGTGCCTGTTCATTTGAACAGCGTGGATATGTCAAACACATAGTCCCGGTCTGGTTGCTAAAACTCTCCGGTGGCTACGAGTGTCCGGCTCCTATCTTCTAACCCTGCTAGGACATTTTTCTCAACGTTGGAGATACGTGTCCGTCCTTGGTTGCAATGGAAAATGATATGCGAAGGGACACTAATCTCCGTGACACCCTTAGCATTCACACCGGGTTTCGCTAAATTTGACACAAGTACGAAAGGTAGCAACCCTTTGCACGCCTCTACTGTTTGTCGGTCAGTGTATGATATGTATCACATACTTTGATAAACATAAATTGAAACTCAATCTACGTAGTGTGATTGAGTGCAGTTTGCGCAATCCATGTCACAAGCTCTCGTGCTGGCTAACCGCACTTTCTGACCAATTAAAACAAGTAGCTCAATCTATTGGACCAATGAGATCAGTTCACGTGGGCAGGCCACAGCGTCGGTTGAATGAACAGTCAGTTGACTCCAGACGGTCGCATGGTCAACTAGACAATTTTTATCGCTCCACCAAATGAAATTATTATCAAATTGATTATGTTTCGCGGCCCGGATACACGCCGATCGACTAGGAGAAATGGCAGGGTTTCATCTGCTGCAGTGGTATCTCACGGCAATGAACATGACGAACGAACTTATCCTGGTCGAAGATGGAATTCTTTAGCTCCAGAAAATTGGACAAGTGCGCAGTTGAAAACGAAACTTCAAACGCTCGGACTGAATGTCCAGAGTTCAGGTTTCTCAAAACCTCAGCTTCTCGCGCTGTACAAAAGCAATATTAATATTTCGCACAGTGATGTTCAAACTGGAAGGGCTATGATCGTGGATGAGATGCCAGCGCCGGTTGTACCACAAACTGGGTTGGCGGGGAACGTTTCGGAGTCTCCGCCATTACATACTTTCGCCCGAGATCTTACGAGATCGGAAGTTCTCGATCAGCCAGCAATGGCTGACATTTTGACGGAGATGCGAGAATGACAGAAGACGGTCACGGAGATGAAGTCCGGTACCAGCCAGGTCAACAGTATCATTGGCACGCATTTGTTTATCCCTGCGATGAACGAAACTTTCAGCGATAGTCACACGGGTGGTGCAGTGGTTCCGGTGCAGTAGACCTGCATGGTTACACGCTTGCAACAGCATATACGCTGCACCAAGATCCACGTTTCCTGTTCCTGAGGGACGAAGTTTATCATCCGCTGCAACTCCATTCGAGAATTGTATGCTTCCTAACAGCACCGGTCCAATGGCATACCATCAGACAGTTTACCAGACTTTGGCACAGTGTCTCCCACTATGCAAAAGAATATAATTTCTGGGAAGGACATTAACCTTGCTTCGCTACTTGTCTGAACTCGATCAATGCAGAATGGTGAGCAATAACGGGGACACTTTTCAACTGAAAAACGACCCTCGTCTGCAACGGAGCCTTACTCTGGGGGAATTTATTCAAGCCTTTTCCATCTACAAGAACGCTATGTGTATGGCTGAGCACTTCTCAGACAGACGAGCTGAACTGGACTCGTACATGAAAGATATTATCGACATGGCGACCAAATTTGGTGGGACTTCTTTTTACGATTATCATAAGATATTCTCTGCCAAGGCTGCTTCTGCACTATTGCATAGAAATATTAAAGTTGATTGGTCCATTAGGGACAACAAGTTGTTCACAACTTACTTTGCAGGTTGTAAAGCCAATGCTGGTGGTATCTGTCGTCAACTCACACATACCACTCATTTTTGTCACCAAATTTCGAATCGTTCTAAGTCTAGCATCAACAATCAGGGCAAAGCCAATAGCAATTAAACAGCAATGTTGATAAATTTGGTAGACCCAGAATTCTCCATCAGAATAAAGAGATATGTAATAACTACAATGCAAAGAGATGTTCTCGACAAAGTTGTAAATTTTCCCATGTCTGTCTGGAATGCAAGGGCGAGCACTCTGTCAAAGCGTGTTCTCAATCAGAATCTGGTTCGGCTAAAGAGGTAGCTAGCACTAGCATCTGACAGTGTGACGTACACTGGCCTCTCCAGACATTTTAGATCAGTACAAAGCTTCAACCCCAATCAACGTAGCTCGTTTAGAGGAGGATTTATCTGGTCATCCAAATAGAGAATTTGTGTCTAATCTTATTTCAGGCCTAAAAAATGTGGTTTTGATACTGGGATCTGTAACCCCCCTCAAAACTCCTTGGAATGTAAAAAATCTGTTGCCTGCAAGACAGGACCCCATACAGCATCCAGGTTAATTCAGGAAGAAGTTGAGAAAGGTTATTTAACAGGTCCATTCAAAATCCCACCCTTTCAGTCATACAGAGTTAGTCCAGTGGGAAAGCCACAGGTAAATACTCGGGCAAGAAACGCCTCATAGATTTGTCTGCTCCACATCAGAATGCTGAACATCAGAGCATCAATTCACTCATTAACAAGGAAGATTTCTCTCTTAAGTATAATAAGGTGGATGAAGCTATCAGCAAAATCAGAAAATTTGGTAAGGGTGCGCTGTTATGCAAGACTGATATAACTGATGCGTTTAAATTAATCCCAGTAGACCCTCACTTCTATACTAATTTTCTATTCCTCTTGCTTTTGGCTCACGCTCCAGTCAAAAAACCTTTGATAGCCTGTCAGAAGCCTTGAACTGGATTGCCTTAAACAAATACAAAATTGAATCAATTTGTAGGGCTCTTGATGATTTTCTTTGTGTGCATCGACCTACCACTATTGCTGAACGCACTAGAACACTGCTTCTTAAAATTTGATATCTCCCGTAGCGAGGGACCACTGTTGCCATGGTTACTGTCCCGTAGCGAGGGACCACTGTCACCATGGTTACAGCATAACTCATTGATATGTCCCGTAGCGAGGGACCACTGTTGCCATGGTTACTGTCCGGTAGCGAGAGACCACTGTTACCATGCCTACAGCATAACTCTCTTCACATGTCCCGTAGCGAGGGACTTCTGTATTATGTCCCGTAGCGCGGGACCGCTGTTGCCATGGTTACTGTCCCGTAGCGAGGGACCACTGTTGCCATGGCTACAGCATAACTCTCTTCACATGTACCGTAGCGAGGGACTTCTATTTTATGTCCCGTAGCGAGGGACCACTGTTGCCATGGTTACTGTCCCGTAGCGAGGGACCACTGTTACCATGGCTACAGAATAACTCTCTTCACATGTCCCGTAGCGAGGGACTTCTGTATTATATCCCGTAGCGAGGGACCAGTCAGCAGCTATGTCCCAGCTATAACCATTAGTGAGGGACCGGTGTTACTGCATAACACCTTTATGCCAAATAAACGATAACTATACAACAATAAGCACTTATCCATAGCATACATGGAGCTCTATCCCATTGTAGTGGCAGTCATGTTGTGGGGTCATAACGTATCTTACTTCACTGTGACAACACTGCAACTGTGTATATATTGCAAAAGGGCGGTCTAAATCTCCTGCCATCATGCAGCTGATGCGCAGACTCACCTGGTGCTAGGCCATTCACAATTTGTGGTTTATGCCAAACACCTTGCTGGTTGCAAAAAATTATGACTTAGCTGATACTTTGTCTCGGTTTCTGATGAAACGGTTCCGGTTACTCGCCCCCCAAGAAGAGCAATTGCCAACTCCCTGCCCCAACCACTCCTCAGTGATATTCCATTGAAGGAAGTAGTCGATCAATTGATGGCTCATTCAGTCGGAGCAGGTACAATGTAGTTATATAAATCTGCTCTTAAAACCTCGCTATTATTCCTAGCCATGCATGGGGTGAAGTGTTCTGTGTACCTACCCAGGCTGTCTCAAGATATACTTATATTTTGTTGCACATTGTTTCAGGAACCTACACCTGAGATATACCTCCATCAAATCTTACCTAGCAGGTATCAGATATTGGTATGTCAGAGCTGGATTAGGGAACCCTTTGTTGACAGAATGTGAACAACCTTGGTGTCGATTGCATTTGATATTGAATGCCATCCAAAGAGTTCAGATAGGAACCAGTAGACCTAGATTACCAATTACTTATGATGTCCTCCATTAAATGCATGTAGCATTGAGTCGGGGAGTATTCAGTCCATACATGGATGTGCTATTGCAAGCGATGTTTTCTCTAGCATTTTATGGTTTTCTGAGGTGCGGCGAGTTTACTGTGAAAGGCCAATTTGACTCTGACCGCAACCTTTGTGTTGGCGATGTAAAATGGTCTTTGTCAAAAGACAGTTTTATGTTAAAGCTGAAGTCTTCCAAAACGGATGTAATGCGCCAAGGCGTTGACATATTCTTTTGCAAGTCAGGGACAGAAGTTTGCCCTATAGAGTGTATGACCACTTATTTTGCCCTCCATACAAATACTAGACCACTTGACCCCCTCTTTGTAACTGAAGATGGAAAGTTATTAACCGAGACCATTTTCTGAACCGGCTAAGATTAGTGTTAAGTCATATAGGACACTGTGATAGTCTCTATGCGGGTCATTCATTTTCGAATTGGAGCAGCGACAAGCTCTGCTCGAGCGGGTATTCAAGACCATCTGATCAAGAAATTGGGCAGATGGTCTTCCGATAGTTATTCGGTACATCAAAACTAGTACGAAATATAAACAGGAAGCATTCCACAAGATGGCCTCTAACATGTCTAAGAAGCTAAATCAGAGGTGCTAGATCGATAAGATTGTTCTAACAGTCAATCAGTCAATAGATGGTAACTACAGATTGTAGTCCAATTCAGTTGGCTGTATAATATACATTTTTCTAATGTTCATTCTGTTTGTAAGCATCATATCCATGAATGCATGGTCATATCGTCAGTGTTTATACATGTACTGGTACACACAATTGGTCAGATTAATTAGTTGATGTCACGCTACCATTGTTATTGTCATGATTCTCAGCTGGGTACTAGAATTCTTAATCTAACAATGAACAGTAAAGAACTCAAGCAAGTCGGTTCAATTCATACTTTTTCACTTGTACAAATGTAATGTGAGTAATCTGATACAATATGCTTCAAGTGAATATTAATCTGTATTATATCATTAACTTCTTCATGAGTTTTTCATGTTCATTAGAAACATTAATTTGATCCGTTAATAAGACAGCGAACCACTCAGAAACGGATTTGTTGAGTTTAATCAACTGTGATTTGTGAGTCTAATCAAGAGACTGTGCTTAGTCTGTAATCTATTTGAACTTCTGTGGTTATGTGATTCTAAATAATCAATGAAATATCTCATCAGAGACATGATGATGAACTTTATATGCAAACTTGATTCTATGGACTCAATGAACATTATTTCAAGTGTGATTTTAATCATTGAAGACTCACTGTGAGCAAACTTGATTTATGTACTCAATGAACTCGAGATAACGATCTCAGAAGATGAACTTAATTTGAATGTGATTGTAAGAAATCAATGAACTATCAAAGCCGAGATATGATGAACATGCATGCAGTATTGTTCTTGATGTTGTTACATTATTGCACAATTGATTTGTAATGATTGATGAACTTTTATTATCCAGATGCGGTAATATGTATACTTATTTTAATACAGTACTGTCATTGATGTGCAGCAGTCAGAACTGTACATGTATATCATAATTGTTGTGACTATTAGGTAACCTTGAATTACATGTACCTGCGAGTACATAAACATGTGGTAACCACCCTTTAATGCAAAGTACAACATACTTTATACATGAGGCTTCATTTCTAATTGTCTCATTCTTATTATCACTTTTGGGGTTTTCGGCTGATTCACTTTGTTCACAACCTCATTTTTTGGGCACCAAGTTAAGCTAAATTACGCTTAACTTCACTTTATATTACCAAAACGTGAAAACATTCCGCCCGAGTGTACACTCCGGTCCTGGAACAGCCATGTAACTTCTCCCGTAGCGAGGGACTGTGGTTACCATGGTTACAGCATAACTCTCTTTGATATCTCCCGTAGCGAGGGACCACTGTTGCCATGGTTACTGTCCCGTAGCGAGGGACCACTGTCACCATGGTTACAGCATAACTCATTGATATGTCCCGTAGCGAGGGACCACTGTTGCCATGATTACTGTCCCGTAGCGAGTGACCACTGTTACCATGGCTACAGCATAACTCTCTTCACATGTCCCGTAGCGAGGGACTTCTGTTTTATGTCCCGTAGTGAGGGACCACTGTTGCCATGGTTACTGTCCCGTAGCGAGGGACCACTGTTACCATGGCTACAGCATAACTCTCTTCACATGTCCCGTAGCGAGGGACCACTGTCACCATGGTTACAGCATAACTCATTGATATGTCCCGTAGCGAGGGACCACTGTTGCCATGATTACTGTCCCGTAGCGAGGGACCACTGTTACCATGGCTACAGCATAACTCTCTTCACATGTCCCGTAGCGAGGGACTTCTGTTTTATGTCCCGTAGCGAGGGACCACTGTTGCCATGGTTACTGTCCCGTAGCGAGGGACCACTGTTACCATGGCTACAGCATAACTCTCTTCACATGTCCCGTAGCGAGGGACCACTGTTACCATGGCTACAGCATAACTTTCTTCACATGTCCCGTAGCGAGGGACTTCTGTTTTATGTCCCGTAGCGAGGGACCAATGTTGCCATGGTTACTGTCCCGTAGCGAGGGACCACTGTTACCATGGCTACAGCATAACTCTCTTCACATGTCCCGTAGCGAGGGACCACTGTCGCCATGGTTACAGCATAACTCATTGATATGTCCCGTAGCGAGGGACCACTGTTGCCATGGTTACTGTCCCGTAGCGAGGGACCACTGTCACCATGGCTACAGCATAACTCATTGGTATGTCCCGTAGCGAGGGACCAATGTTGCCATGGTTACTGTCCCATAGCGAGGGACCACTGTTACCATGGCTACAGCATAACACTCTTCACATGTCCCGTAGCGACTGTCACCATGGTTACAGCATAACTCATTGATATGTCCCGTAGCGATGGACCACTGTTGCCATGATTACTGTCCCGTAGCGAGGGACCACTGTTACCATGGCTACAGCATAACTCTCTTCACATGTCCAGTAGCGAGGGACTTCTGTTTTATGTCCCGTAGCGAGGGACCACTGTTGCCATGGTTACTGTCCCGTAGCGAGGGACCACTGTTACCATGGCTACAGCATAACTCTCTTCACATGTCCCGTAGCGAGGGACTTCTGTATTATGTCCCGTAGCGAGGGACCAGTCAGCAGCTATGTCCCAGCTATAACCATTAGTGAGGGACCGGTGTTACTGCGTAACACCTTTATGCCAAATAAACAATAACTATACAATAAATCTGTCTTTGAGCTTGATTGTGTTGTGTAAATTGAAACTCAATCTACGTAGTGTGATTGAGTGCAGTTTGCGCAATCCATGTCACAAGCTCTCGTGCTGGCTAACCGCACTTTCTGACCAATTAAAACAAGTTGCTCCATCTATTGGACCAATGAGATCAGTTCACGGGCAGGCCACAGCGTCGGTTGAATGAACAGTCAGTTAACTCCAGACGGTCGCATGGTCAACTAGACAATTTTCCCACCTCCAAACCCCATTCACCTTCTATCTGATCTCCTCTAACTCAATGCAAACGAGCACCAAGTTAAGCTAAATTACGCTTAACTTCACTTTATATTACCAAACCGTGAAAACATTCCGCCCCGTGTGTACACTCCGGTCCTGGAACAGCCATGTAACTTCTCCCGTAGGGAGGGACTGTGGTTACCATGGTTACAGCATAACTCTCTTTGATATCTCCCGTAGCGAGGGATCACTGTTGCCATGGTTACTGTCCCGTAGCGAGGGACCACTGTCACCATGGTTACAGCATAACTCAGTGATATGTCCTGTAGCGAGGGACCAATGTTGCTATGGTTACTGTCCCGTAGCGAGGGACCACTGTCACCATGGTTACAGCATAACTCATTGATATGTGCCGTAGCGAGGGACCACTGTTGCCATGGTTACTGTCCTGTAGCAAGGGACTTCTGTATTATGTCCCGTAGCGAGGGACCAGTCAGCAGCTATGTCCCAGCTATAACCATTAGCGAGGGACCGGTGTTACTGCGTAACACCTTTATGCCAAATAAACAATAACTATACAACAAATCTGTCTTTCAGCTTTATTGTGTTGTGTAAAAGGAGGCGTTTGGTGATATAGTGTTTTTTTTAATACCAAAATGTTATGTTGCGTTGAATCATCACATTGTTTCCAGAATCTAGCAAATGTTATCAGACGAGACATTTATACGCATTGTTCCAGTCATTCTTGAAAGTAGCTACCGGTATCCTAAAATAGGTAGTTTACTATGTCACCGATGTGTTTAGCCGGGTCGTGGGTTCGAATTCTGCTGAGTTATTTGTGTCTCAAAAACCCGTTTCATATGCATACATGCTCAGTGGCGGATACTACCACATACCAAATGATCGTTTAACTATGCCCAATTGTAATCGATTATTCGAAAGTAGACAACATTTTTCACCGATTTCGTTGATACATAATGTTCCTCGCGTTTAGTCCTTATCATTGACCATTATCCTTCTATTTTACTGAATTTTAAGTCGTTTATCAAAGAACAATTTACACACCACATACTTGATATGGTTTTCCTGGAACTAAAGTTCAGCCATCCCTTGAGAATATTTCTTACCTGTGTATCTGAAAAAGAATTAAACACTAATTCAAGCATGGATGAGACACCAATCAATAGCATATATGTTATCATATTACCCTTTCTCATTCATAACAATCAACTCGGTTTGTCTCCTGGAACAGAGCATGACTTTTTTTTGTTGAACATAGCATGACTGGTTTCCGTTGAACACAGCATGACTGGTTTCCGTTGAACACAGCATGACTGGTTTCCGTTTCCCGATATTATTGTTTCGAAACGTTTAACACGAGAATCATTGCCATGTTTATTCATACATGTACATCAACATTTGATGATGATTCGTTTGTTATGTATATTACATTTAAACTGTTCTTGCGCTTCATACATGAACTGGTAGATATCCATATGTGCAACCCCGCTCTTTATTGCAAGAGATTGCTTCTTATATTCCCGCTTGAATTTATCTGAATTACGTACTTACAACTCGAAGCAATACAATTCACTTTAAATCAACAATAATGCTTCTTTATTTATTTGGTGGGCCCTAATATATCGCGAAGTGATTAACGGAGAATTTCAGTCTGATATATAGTTTTACTTTCGTTTGTATGTATTTCTAATTTCCTTTGCATCTAGTCTGACTGGTGGATTTTTTTTCTCACACATTTGCACGATATAGGATTCCAGCAATCCACTGAAAACAACACAAACTATAAATTATTCAGTCGATACACTTCTGTAAGACGGTTAATAGATTGACGAATATCATATACTGCAATTTGTGGTCTATTTTCATAAAAGTGGTTTGATAACTAAGTAATATAACTCCATGCTTACAAAGGAGATGGTACGATAAGGCGGGATTTTGGCCTATACGTGGTGCGGTTGAAATCGAAAAAATAAAATGTCCTCAAAATAGGTGTGTTTTAATGTAACGACAAGAGAAAATATATGTACACAATATGTAAAAGTTCTAGCTCGATTGCGTTATCATTGTAGTCATGACATGAAATTGAAATCCGCAGCATGTGCTATTTCGTGAAAAAGGGGTCTAAATCGAGTCATTTAAACACACATTTAGACACGAAGGACCCCTTGGACCAAAATGACTTTCCAGCAGTGGAGATATAATGCCATCGCACATCACCAAGTTTAATGGCGTTCTGGTTCAAGGGGTCCTTCGTGTCTAAATGTGCATTTAAATGACTCGATTTAGACCCATTTTTCACGAAATAGCACATGCTGCGGATTTCATTTCCATGTCATAACAATAATCATAAAGCAATTGAGCTAGAACGTTCACATATTGTGTACAAATATATTATCTTGCTGTTACATTAAAACACAATTATTTATAGGAGATTTCATTTTTTCGATTTCAAGCGCACCACGTATAGGCCAAAATCTCGCCTTATCATACCATCTTCTTTAAGTAATCACTATGGTAACGGTTCCCACTATGGCGGAAAGTGTTTGCCGAGCGATCTTAGCCTGGTTTGCTTTTATACGAGATATTTATCGTCATGAAATAATAACTACCGGTTTATCATAACCGGGACATCCAATACGTTGATTACACTGCCTTGTCATCGGCAGTACCCAAAGTGGCATCGATTAGACCGGCATGTTTCTGAACCCTCAATCTGTCTGTCTGGATAGTTGTGACAGAAAGGCGGTCAACAGGCTACTAATAATGCCAGCAAAGTATAATTGTACTCTCGTTCCTCCGAGGCAAAAAGAGCACTTTGCTCCAGCCTTGACCTTGTATGATTAAGCCAATTACAGCTAACATATCATTTTAGCGATGTTCAATACAACACCCCAACATCCAGCGATCCGTCGATATGGAAGAATGGCTTATTGTACAAGTGATACATGTGATTCTTCCAGTTCACATTCTTCCAGATTCTTCCAAGTGAGGATATCGTGTTTGATACCCAAACACACGATTAGTTATTTTGTTGGACTCGGCTGTTCAGTGACGGCCAATTGTCCAATAAATGCGATGGTAAGGCCTTTGTGTAGTTTCAAACTTACGGTAGACAAAATTATACTTTATACTGTCTCTTAATTATTGGAGATTTCTCAGAATGAGATGGACATATCTGAAATTCTGTCAAATATACGGGTCATGGCTGAGATGAATTATATTCTGGTGGACGGCTTGGAGGTTCATTTGTATAAAGAATACTCGTCATTGGTAAGAAGTTTAAGTAAAGAACATCATGGTGTCTTGCTTTCGTCAATGGTAGCTTTTGACCAAACCTCTCTAGCAAGAAACGATCTTGTTTTATTTTTTTATTTTAATTTTATGCATATTAGGAATTGATGTTAGCTGTCGTACCAACATGTCCTGTCAATTATTGAAGGGGAAATTATTGTGTGGACGACGAGTGAATATTGATTGTCGGATCTGACGCCTATATACTTGGTGAGATATGAAGAGGTGAGAAAAATTAACGACGTCTGGTGACTAAAAATACACCATATGACTGTACAGGAATGCTTCCCTCGGCACCTCACATTCACACCTGATAATACGGTGGATTCGCATTTTGCAATCCTTATGTGTTGTTTATTACCTGATTTAAGAGATTCGACATTAAGATGCTCAGATTTATGCCACTGATAAAACAACTTCTGTAATAGTACCGTGTGGGTTTGAATTAAAGAAAAGCAAAAGTGTGAATAGCCCTATGGCGATGATCCGTCACATGTATGGACATTGACAAAATAAGCGAACTATTCCTGCCATTTCAAGATTCATGGTAATGATCTTGACCTCCCCCCCACACACACACACCAGATCCCCAACTCGAAAATCTGTTTCACACAGTATGTATTCCCGATAACAATTTTAACGGTGCGGAGCCCAAGTTACACCCTGAATCGTATATCACTGTATATGGTTCTACTGCGTCATCATATAGCTATATATACTTTCGTCAGCAAATATCTGAGAGTGATGAATCTGTGTTGCTTTAGATCTCCGATTTTCAGTGACAATTTTTTTCTTGATATCGCGTGACCAACAGAGAGAATCAACCGCAATGGTGCGTTTTATCTGCCACTCATGACAACGACAATCTCTTTCCCCTTCGACAGGATTATAAGTTCGTACACAGAAGGTAAAAACAGCTCCTTCTAAATAAGAGTGATTGATGGATAAAATAGGCATGTTACGTGCGAAAACGACGTCGACGCATCTGTCAACATCGATCTTATTTATATAGGAGTAATATCACAGGCCTATATATCAGCTCACATCAGAAAGCAACTCACGATCCAACGAACCAGATCTCGGTGCCATTATCCTTCAAACACCGGTCATCGTAACGGAAGTCCGAACTGTTTATTCTCGTCCTATAATGCGATTGTATAAGGCCGTCTTAGAAGTTCTCTTGACAGCGAATGTTGAATATCAACGTCAATCCGACTTTCATTAGCCACTCGCCGTCTGTAACCAGTATTTGCATCCATAATCAAAAGTGCCTAATCGCACACAACACTATTATCGCAAACATCCAAGCAGGTCTGTTTCTTTCTCTGTGCGATCTTGGAATTAGAGACCAGCTGGCAAAGGCAACGCCCGAGATCCTACCTGCATCGATTGCATTATGCCGCCTGTATCTGATATCTTTTACCAAATAAATAGAAAGCGCGCTTGTGTGTTGTGTATATCCTTGTTGAACAAGACTAAAGTCGTCATGTTTATCGCCGAATCTAATATTTGTTCCCCGGTGAGATAGTGTAAAATTACAAACGTAAACATGCATAAATCCATCACGTCCTCTTGCGAGAGTTGCAACTGGGAATGTTCAATGAAAGCGACACTGGGTGTCCTTTTGTAAACCCTCAGTATTATAGCAAAAAGAATATCCTCGTCAATAACCGAAAGACATTTTTTGTACGACAGTTAACATCAATTTCAAATATGAATGAAATGGTATTTAAAGCAACAACCCACAAGATTGTTTGCTACAATAGTGAAGCGGTCACCAGTTTTCAATGATGACAGCAAAAAAATCATGATGTTATTTACATAAAATACTGACCAGTATTATTTATCCAATTGAAAGTCGTTTTCTGTAGTATGACATATCTCAGTTCCGCCTTTAACACCACGGAGATGTAGAACACATGATGTTCAAACGGCCCCTAGCCCCGTACGATCGTATACTTTGACGGTATTTCTCACAAACTTTGAATGCCTTTGGCGGTATAACCTTGACAAATTTCTGCAATAATGTTCCGAGGCTTTGAGACCGTTGAGTATGTGTTGAGTTTGTCATTCCTGGAAGCTATTTTGGGGCATAGCTAAGAAGTCATACACTTGGCATTCGCTATATATATAGCTGAAATATTGCTGAAGGCGACGATAAACCTTAATTCTCTCTCTCTCACTTGGTATTCTAAACCCTAAGACATAACCATCCGTCGACTATACCTTTTTTCTGCCTGTCATTATTCAGAGTCCCAAGTTCACGAGCTAAGTGACGATGCAAAGTAAAACGAAGCTATTTCAAGGGGGACTTTCAACATATCCTCGATTTGCAAAGTTGGAATGAACATACTCAGCTATTCTTAATTAAACGCAACATATTAATGTAGTGGAGAAAAGATGCCGGAATACTGACAAGAAGTCGTATGACCCCACAGGACAATATTTCACAGTTGTTGCTGCTGCTGTTGTTAAAAAGAATAAAATTATTTCCCACTATTCCATACAACACTATGACAGTGGATATCATAGAAATGTGTTCCATACGTCCTACATGGATCCACATACCCTTTCTCTGCTGCATCTTTATCTACAATAACAAGTGATGAAACAAGCTTGTTAAAGAAATCGCCACGAATTCGCATAAGGGGAACCGCGGTAATACATTCTCAATAATAAACCATCCTATCGTATCAAATCTTCTCATATTGTCTGATCGTCTCGAGCACATGGTTTTGTTTTTCTTGCCATTTGCAAGATATCAAATTTACTGCGAATTTGCAATCGGTTGTTTGCCGCTGTGGTATTCTCCCGACCTGTTACTATTCGACAAATTCTTCTAAAAACTTGCAATGGAGTCTGAATGACTCCGACTGCAGGAGAACTTACATGTACCTCATGGCATTCTCCACGCCTATGGAGTTTTCATCATCTACGCCCTCTCACCCATTTACTACTGGATGTTCGCAGACACACGGATTCACCCCTGTACTTGGATTCGTCGTGGAGTTGATTTTCAGCACATATTACCCCTCGGGAATTTTTTTCCGAAGGGTATTGTCGTCGTTGGCGTCGTCTGTCTGTCCGTCTCTCCATCGGTCTGTCATTTATTTCTTGGGACACATCTCACGCAGGTTCACAGCCAGGCATTGCAAATTCGTAACACGTATGCATATAGTGAAGGGTGAGAAACCTATTAAAAATTACCGACCTTGACCAATTTTATCAAGGCTGCTATATATTTTAAAGAATTAAAGCAAATTCATGTTACATATGCTACTGGTGAATGGCTATAATCCTATTCTAGTTGCCTGACCTTGACCTATTTTATCAAGACCATATACTGTTTATTATGATATAACATGAAGAAATATATTGTCCAAATTTATACCACATATGCCCGACCTAAGTCTATTTAATATTAATACTGTGTATACAGCTGGCGATGGTCCAGGCGTGAGCTGAAGATGACTGACCTTGACCTGTTTTATCCAAGTCAGATTCTATTTAGTGCAATATTTCATGAATGATTATATCTACATTGTCCAAATTTATACCGCATATGCCTGGACCTAAAAGCTTTTAAATGTCACTGACCTTGACCTATTTTCTAAAGGTCAAATTCTATATTTTAAGTCTAAGACCTCCGAATTCATGTTCCATATGAAATTAAGTTATAACAGATCAAGAAATTGTTGAAGGTGACTGACCTTAATCTATATTTCCAAAATAAAATTACTTGATTTGATTATGAGCTATATAGAAGAGTATATTTACACCTAAGAATTTGGTCATGCTCTCCCAGAAGCTCGGCGCAATTTCTTTCCCATCAGTTAAGGCCTTGGCAAAAGCTGTCATGGCTGTACATGTTCTTCCTATGTTATTCTAAAATGAGATAACTACAGTCAACCCTACTAGATAACATTTTTGTTAACCTACATGATGTTTTTCAAAGTTCTAAAAAGGACATCTGATGCAATGGATGATTGCTGAATGTAGACAATAACTGAAAGCCGAAGGGTACTGGAGCCCATATGTAAATACATATATAGTAGAGGAGGGGCATATAGATCGGTGTAGGTCCCATTTTGATGATTTTCTCTGTCATCATCGTGTGAAAAAGTCGAAAATAATTTTATTCTTGAAAATGTAATATATTGACACCACAGCAACATCGACGAAGACACTCACTGCTAATCATTCCATTGCACAATATTCTGATTGCATATATAAACACCTCAACAAGCAAGGAAAACCTCTTGTGGTGATTTGTATCTCAGCCACGGTTTATGTGGACATCTAGTCGCATTTGTGAAAGTCACTGCGTACATCAAATCGTAGTCATAAGGGTCCACTTATCTCAATTAATCGACCAGGAAATGTGTGCTAGAATTTGCAACTGATGCTCTATAAGGAATGAACTTATTCTTCTGGGGTCTTTTTTGCTTATTGATTCTTCTTTTGGCGATTTTATTACTTTGATATTGAATTTGAGTTCAAAATGACGTCTGTTAATCAACACAAGAGTAATCGATGTGATAATAATTCGATTCATTTCCAGATGTTTGTTTCAGCTTTTCCTTGACATGTCAAAACGAAGATCATCATAAGTATGGCGCCATTGCTCTAAAATATCAATTTGGGGAGTCGACATAAGGCCCCGAGAGAAACGATGAGAAAAGTTAGAAAAAAGAAACGGCTCGATCACATCGCTAAAACATCTCTTGTGGATATTTACCGCATTCTTATTGCTCTTTTTGACAAGCTTTTATGTTTATCTCGTGAAAGTAACATAAAGTGACGCCGCATTTGCTACGTACTGGGAGACAGTTTGGCGTGTTGACTTTAAAGCTACTCAAAGGAGATTTAATCTTCGGTCACCTCCGCGTGTTAGATAGACTAGTGAAAGACGCGATGCCAACACGTAGAGTATTCCAAAATGGACGAGGAGACGTATATCAATATTAGAAAAAGAAGGTATTATTGGTTCATGATAATAGTGTTGTGTGTGATTAGGCACTTTTGATTATGGATGCAAATACTGGTTACAGACGGCGAGTGGCTAATGAAAGTCGGATTGACGTTGATATTCATGATCAACGTTATAAGTCAGTTGATCAAGATTTTTATGGGACTGAATGATGTATGGTAAGAATTCGGACTGATCACTATCCTCGGTTCCACGAAATTCACCATCACGGCGTGATATTAAACACGGCAAATGAAAATATTTTTAAGTTGAAATATAGACGTGACTATGACTGTCAATCTCTACTAGAGCTGTACGGTTTGTTCATAATGTTAGTGGTCTATACCGGTGTACACGGTGACCACTAACCACCCCACGTCGCTATGAAAGACAACTGTCTGTCATATTGGGGTCAGTCCTCTTGGCGTTGGATGAACAAAAATCAATGTTGCTATTAGAAAATCCGATAGTTGCAAAACTGATAGTTTTACATGTCCTTTTCAGCTTTCATTTAAATTTACTGTATCAGACAGGCTGATAGCGTCCAGTTTGGAAGGCTTGAGAACGGTTCCTCTGTCTGACAACAGAGAACGCTGGATGATTCTTCACCGATGGCACTTAAATTATACCACTGACTGACGGAATATGAAATTCTTGATTGAACCGGCTATCTAGCTAGAAGGCTTGTGCATTTGAACTGAAATACCTGCCATGATTATGATGCTGTTTCTACATGAACATGTACTTCAACTGAATTCAGCGGACCATTTCTGCTAAATTTTGAGCCATTGCGGATAATAATTTAGCTGCTTGTTTTGCCTGTCGAGCTTATATTGTATAATATACTGATATTTAATTTATGAAAAGCAATGGAAGACAAGAAACATTGTCTTTAGGTGATATACATGTTATCATTCGGCAAGGTCCCATTTCCAATAAAATATGGTTACCATCTATGAGAGAAGCTACAATTTGATACAATGTATGACCGTAGTCCCGAAAGCAATCATAACTGATGATGGAGCATGCTCTAGTGGAGGTACGACAAATACAAAAAGGATTAGAACAAAACTGCAAGCCAACTTTTTGTGAAAATATCATTTTATGCTATGGTTTAATTCCATAGCTTGACATTAATTCGATAGTCCCATTCGTCATTTGATAAGTAGGTCAAGGTATATATCGACATAGGATAATTATGTGAGAATTCTATAATTTGCCGATGTAGTTTTTTTTTAAAAGATCATTAGTTGTGTTATATTTCAGAAACCATAACAGTAATTGATTTTGAGAGGAGTAGTAGGTAAAGGGCAAATTGAAGCCTATTGACCTCAGAAATTTGCATAATTGAGGAGGAAATGAGGAGGTGACAGCCAATCAGAAGCGAGTAAAATTTGACCTCAGAAATTTGCATATGACGTCACAGGGGTCACTGAGTGCAAGTGTGGGTGGTGGTGGGTTCAAAATGGCGGCCTGTGGGTGGTGGTGGTGGGACCAAAATGGCGGCCTGTGGGAGGTGGTGGTGGGTTCAAAATGGCGGCCTGTGGGTGGTGGGACCAAAATGGCGGCCTGTGGGAGGTGGTGGTGGGACCAAAATGGCGGCCTGTGGGTGGTGGTGGTGGGTTCAAAATGGCGGTCTGTGGGTGGTGGTGGTGGGACCAAAATGGCGGCGCAAGGGAGCAAACGAGGCGGTGGGGAGGTCACGGGGAGAAAAAACCCTCACATTACCCTAAAAAAACCTCTAAGCCATATAATAATAATAAACATAATCTATAGGTGTTGTACCATGTTAATAGGATCAGTCTAGCATCTGTACCACCCTAGGGTCGAGCGTTTATTGTCCCGTGTATCTCCGCAGAAAATCAACAAACAAAATGGCGGCTCCAGGATGGTGTGGGGACGCCCTTTCCACATCACGGCGTCGATCATAGCGCCATCTGCACACACTGACGCAAGGGAGACAACTCGTGTGGCCCAAGGGTATGGAAATAGCCGTTTTGGAGCTAGGGAGTTACTACTGGTCCAGTGGGGTCGAGTGAGATATCAATGTGAAGCCTATGTGAGGGGGCATCTGATGGGCTGGGTGTGGGGTTGACATAGCGTCATTCTGCGCATGCGCGGTGGCCCAAGGGTATGGAAATAGCCGTGTTGGAGCTAGGGGAGTTACTACTGGTCCAGTGGGGTCATATGAGGTATCCATGTGAAGCCTAGGTGAAGGGGCATCTGATGGGCTGGGTGTGGGGTTGAACTAGCGTCATTCTGCGCATGCGCGGTGGCCCAAGGGTATGGAAATAGCCGTTTTGGAGCTAGGGGAGTTACTACTGGTCCAGTGGGGTCGAGTGAGGTATCAAAGTGAAGCCTAGGTGAAGGGGCATCTGATGGGCTGGGTGTGGGGTTGAACTAGCGTCATTCTGCGCATGCGCGGTGGCCCAAGGGTATGGAAATAGCCGTTTTGGAGCTAGGGGAGTCCCTAATGGTCCGATGGGGTCGTATGAGGTATCCATGTGAAGCATTCGTCAAGGGGCATCTGATGGGTTGGGTGTGGGGTTGAAATATCGGCCTTCTGCGCATGCGCGGTGGCCCAAGGGTATGGAAATAGACGTGTTGGGAGCTAGGGGAGTTACTCATGGTCCGATGGGGTCATATGAGGTATCCAAGTGAAGCTTAGGTGAAGGGGCATCTGACTGGACGCGGCTGGGGTTGTCACCATTCTGCGCATGCGCGGTGGCCCAAGGGTATGGAAATAGACGTGTTGGAGCTAGCGAAGCCACTAATGGTCCAATGGGGTCATATGAGGTATCAAACTGAAGCATTTGTGAAGGGGCATCTGATGGGCTGGGTGTGGGGTTGAACTAGCGTCATTCTGCGCATGCGCGGTGGCCCAAGGGTATGGAAATAGCCGTGTTGGAGCTAGGGGAGTTACTACTGGTCCAATGGGGTCATATGAGGTATCAAAGTAAAGCCTAGGTGAAGGGGCATCTGATGGGCTGGGTGTGGGGTTGAAGTATCGGCATTCTGCGCATGCGCGGTGGCCGAAGGGTATGGAAATAGACGTTTTGGAGCTAGGGGAGCCCCTAATGGTCCAATGGGGTCATATGAGGTACCAATGTGAAGCATTCATGAAGGGACATCTAATGGGCTGGGTGTGGGGTTGAACTATCGGCATTCTGCGCATGCGCGGTGGCCAAAGGGTATGAAAATAGACGCAATGCGGAGCTCTCGTCCAATCAGAAGCGAGTATTTCAAATCCGTCACAGAACTCTCAGCCAATCAGAAGCGAGTATTTTGACCCGGTGCATTATGGGCCATATCCAAGATGGCGGCACGTATGTTCAAGATGGCGGCACATCCGGTGTCGAAAACTGGCCATTTCGTGGGTATGTGGTCACCTAGTGTCGAAAACTGGACCCTGTATGGGTCCCGCTAGACGTTTTGGAGCTAGGGGAGCCACTAATCATCCTTGGTCCGAATGCGTAGTGTGAGGTGTCATCTTGTAGCAACGCCCGCCAACGTCAAGCTTAACGCTTCAACGCCCTGGTGAAATAGCTCAGAAGTTCTGATTTTCTAGATATTCCATGGAATTGTCACTAATTCTTCGAAATGCAGTGACGCCCGTCAACGCTCGTAGTTACGCCTTAACGCTCTAACATAACGCCTTGACGCCATGATATAGACCGGAGAGAGAACAAAAACAACAAGGATGACACTTGAGAGAACAACAACAACAAGAAGTTTTTTTTCATATAGTTTATTTTCCCCAATGTTACATCATACCCACGCTGGGGGAGCCGCGTTGGGTATGTTTAAAACTCAAGAACACTCTTGTCCAATCAGAGGCCGCCATTTGGCGCTACATCTGTTATATTCCTTCTTGTCCGTTAGATGTATTTTCGGCTGCTCTTGTCTGTCGCCATTTCAGAAATTCCATCTTTGCTCGCTGTGACCTAAGCGTCGTCGGGCAGGCCTGGATATTTTTCGGGCAGCATGTCCTGAAACAGTTGTTTGCGCATTCTGATCGCATTTTCCAGGGCCTCGGTGGGTGGTAGCCCCATAGCCTCTTCCAAGTGACGCTTGGTCTTCATGATGGACCTGTGCGTGGGATCGCCTTTCATTTCAAGCGGTAGTAAGGTATACTGTTCATAGATCGCCATGGCTGTTTTCCTGATGCGGGGGCGCATTTGGGTGTACGTCTGTTGTAAATTATCCTCTCCGGCGTCCTCAATCGCTGCAGCGTAAGTATTGATAGCTGCTGTCACAATACGATCCCAGAAGGTAGGTTCTGCCTCACTTTCCACGGACGTATGCTGACTATCTGAGGTCAAGCTCCCCGCATCACTAGATAGACTCTCGGCAATCTCTGTTTCGGTATCAGTCGGTACACTCTCAGCAGTCTCTGTATCAGCATCCGCCTCAACGGACTCCTCAGAGTCTTCAATCCCATGTATATTTTTCTGGTGTTGCATCATATCGTAATGTCTGGTGAACGTGCGTTCGCACTCAGAGCAAGTATAAGTCATGTTGACGGTTGAACGTCGACTGTGCGTGTCTTTGGAAATACGCTCGCTTTTATAGACAGTAACGCCCGTCAACGCTTAGCTTAACGCTTCAACGCCCTGGTGAATTAGCTCAGAAGCTCTGATTTCCATGGAATTGACACAAATTCATCGAAATGCAGCGACGCCCGTCAACGCCCGTCGTTACGCCTTAACGCCCGTCTCAACGCCTTAACGCCCATCCCAACGCCTTAACACACTTTCTTAACGCTTTAACGTCGTTTAATGATGCGTTCAAACAAATGCTGCTTTTGTGCTATTGCATTGACATATGCCGCCATTTTGGAGCCGCCATGTTGGATCCGCCATTTTGGAACCGCCATCTTGGATATGTCCCATAATGCACCGGGTCAAAATACTCGCTTCTGATTGGACGAGAGCTCTGTGACGGATTTTAAATACTCGCTTCTGTTTGGTGTACGTCGCTAAAGGTGACCGGAACTGACCTTTGACCCCGGCGCGCAAAGGTTTCCACCGCGGACCAATACATATGGACTGATGATGGACACATGTTCATTCCTATATTTAAAGACTCTACCACCACCACCGCAGCGGTGGAAACCTTTGCGCGCCGGAGTCAAAGGTCAGTTCCGGTCTCTACCACCACCACAACCCGTCAACGCCCGGTGGTGGCGTTGGTGGTGGCGTTGGTGGCGTTGGTGGTGGCGTTGGTGGCGTTGATGGTGGCGTTGGTGGTGGTGTTGGTGGCGGTGTTGGTGGTGTTGGTGGTGTGCGGCGGTGGTGTTGGTGGAGTTGGTGGTGGTGTGTGTGGTGGTGGTAGAGTCTTTAAATATAGGAATGAACATGTGTCCATCATCAGTCCATATGTATTGGTCCGCGGTGGAAACCTTTGCGCGCCGGGGTCAAAGGTCAGTTCCGGTCACCTTTAGCGACGTACACCAATCAGAAGCGAGTATTTCAAATCCGTCACAGAGCTCTCGTCCAATCAGAAGCGAGTATTTTGACCCGGTGCATTATGGGACATATCCAAAATGGCGGTTCCAAAATGGCGGATCCAACATGGCGGCTCCAAAATGGCGGCGTATGTCAATGCAATAGCACAAAAGCAGCATTTGTTTGAACGCATCATTAAACGACGTTAAAGCGTTAAGAAAGTGTGTTAAGGCGTTGGGATGGGCGTTAAGGCGTTGAGACGGGCGTTAAGGCGTAACGACGGACGGGCGTCGCTGCATTTCGATGAATTGGTGTCAATTCCATGGAAATCAGAGCTTCTGAGCTAATTCACCAGGGCGTGAAGCGTTAAGCTAAGCGTTGACGGGCGTTACTGTCTATAAAAGCGAGCGTATTTCCAAAAACACGCACAGTCGACGTTCAACCGTCAACATGACTTATACTTGCTCTGAGTGCGAACGCACGTTCACCAGACATTACGATATGATGCGACACCAGAAAAATATACATGGGATTGAAGACTCTGAGGAGTCCGTTGAGGCGGATGCTGATACAGAGACTGCTGAGAGTGTACCGACTGATACCGAAACAGAGATTGCCGAGAGTCTATCTAGTGATGCGGGGAGCTTGACCTCAGATAGTCAGCATACGTCCGTGGAAAGTGAGGCAGAACCTACCTTCTGGGATCGTATTGTGACAGCAGCTATCAATACTTACGCTGCAGCGATTGAGGACGCCGGAGAGGATAATTTACAACAGACGTACACCCAAATGCGCCCCCGCATCAGGAAAACAGCCATGGCGATCTATGAACAGTATACCTTACTACCGCTTGAAATGAAAGGCGATCCCACGCACAGGTCCATCATGAAGACCAAGCGTCACTTGGAAGAGGCTATGGGGCTACCACCCACCGAGGCCCTGGAAAATGCGATCAGAATGCGCAAACAACTGTTTCAGGACATGCTGCCCGAAAAATATCCAGGCCTGCCCGACGACGCTTAGGTCACAGCGAGCAAAGATGGAATTTCTGAAATGGCGACAGACAAGAGCAGCCGAAAATACATCTAACGGACAAGAAAGAATATAACAGATGTAGCGCCAAATGGCGGCCTCTGATTGGACAAGAGTGTTCTTGAGTTCTAAACATACCCAACGCGGCTCCCCCAGCGTGGGTATGATGTAACATTGGGGAAAATAAACTATATGAAAAAAAACTTCTTGTTGTTGTTGTTCTCTCAAGTGTCATCCTTGTTGTTTTTGTTCTCTCTCCGGTCTATATCATGGCGTCAAGGCGTTATGTTAGAGCGTTAAGGCGTAACTACGAGCGTTGACGGGCGTCACTGCATTTCTAAGAATTAGTGACAATTCCATGGAATATCTAGAAAATCAGAACTTCTGAGCTATTTCACCAGGGCGTTGAAGCGTTAAGCTTGACGTTGGCGGGCGTTGCTACAAGATGACACCTCACACTACGCATTCGGACCAAGGATGATTAGTGGCTCCCCTAGCTCCAAAACGTCTAGCGGGACCCATACAGGGTCCAGTTTTCGACACTAGGTGACCACATACCCACGAAATGGCCAGTTTTCGACACCGGATGTGCCGCCATCTTGAACATACGTGCCGCCATCTTGGATATGGCCCATAATGCACCGGGTCAAAATACTCGCTTCTGATTGGCTGAGAGTTCTGTGACGGATTTGAAATACTCGCTTCTGATAGGACGAGAGCTCCGCATTGCGTCTGCGCATGCGCAGAATGATATTCCTACCGCACACCCAACCCATCAGATGCCCCTTCACGAATGCTTCACTTTGATACCTCACTCGACCCCATTGGACCATTAGGGGCTCCCCTAGCTCCAAAATGGCTATTTTCATACCCTTTGGCAACCGCGCATGCGCAGAATGCCGATAGTTCAACCCCACACCCAGCCCATTAGATGTCCCTTCATGAATGCTTCACATTGATACCTCATATGACCCCATTGGACCATTAGGGACTCCCCTAGCTCCAACACGGCTATTTCCATACCCTTGGGCCACCGCGCATGCGCAGAATGCCGATATTTCAACCCCACACCCAGCCCATTAGATGCCCCTTCACCTAAGCTTCACTTTGATACCTCACTCGACCCCATCGGACCATTAGTGGCTTCGCTAGCTCCAAAACGTCTATTTTCATACCCTTGGGCCACCGCGCATGCGCAGAATGACGCTAGTTCAACACCACACCCAGCCCATCAGATGCCCCTTCACGAATGCTTCACTTTGATACCTCATATGACCCCATTGGACCATTAGTGGCTTCGCTAGCTCCAACACGTCTATTTCCATACCCTTGGGCCATCGCGCATGCGCAGAATGACGCTAGTTCAAACCCACATCCACGCCATCAGAGGCTCCCTCACCTAGGCTTCACTTTGATACCTCATACGACCCCATTGGACCATTATTGCCTTCGCTAGCTCCCAACACGTCTATTTTCATACCCTTGGGCCACCGCGCATGCGCAGAATGCCGATATGTCAACCCCACACCCAGCCCATTAGATGCCCCCTCACCTAGGCTTCACTTTGATACCTCATACGACCCCACTGGACCAGTAGTAACTCCCCTAGCTCCCAACACGGCTATGTCCATACCCTTCGGCCACACGAGTTGTCTCCCTTGCGTCAATGTGTGCAGATGGCGCTACGGTCGATGCCGTGATGTGGGAAGGGCGTCCCCACACCATCCTGGAGCCGCCATTTTGTTTGTTGTTTTCTTGCGGAGATACACGGGACAATAAACACTCGACCCTAGGGTGGTACAGATGCTAGACTGATCCTATTAACATGGTACAACACCTATAGATTACGTTTATTATTATTATATGGCTTAGAGGTTTTTTTGAGGGTAATGTGAGGGTTTTTTCTCCCCGTGACCAAATGGGCTCTGTAATCAGTAATATATACAATTAAAATTAATTAATTTTATTTATTTATTTATTTATTCTGTGAAAACGCCCATGACATGACTGAAAACAGCCTCACTCGACCCAATCGGACCATTTTATCTAGGGACTACTTTTTCTCCGCGGAAGCTTTTTCCGCGACCGCATCACCGCCAAAACCGCTGCCAAACCGCATCACCGCGGATGAATACATACTGAATACATCCCCTCCAACAATTGGAACTCTCCTGTATTGGAGGTAGCTTTTGGTCCTTCTGCCGGAACTATACTGCACTTGACCTCTCCTCCACGTTTCCTCCACAAATCTGCGCAGAAACACCTGCGCACTCGTCAAAAGGGGCTCTGTAATGCCGTTTATATACTACTACTATTGTTTATAACCTGAATGGTGTCTTCTGGGCATAATCAACAAGAAAAAGTAAAATGTTGCGGAAACAGAATGTCAGATATGTGGCATAACAATACAAGACGGATTGGGATGGTCGTCTCACTGTTGTTTGGTTTCAACAATTAGTATATGTCTTGATTCTAAAAGCTAAACATTTGAGGATTCCTTCATCGCCTCTGTCAGATATGGATAAAGTATGATTGGTATAGTCCAAACAGTATACAGCAATATGGCTCTTGTTTATAAAGAACCGGGACAACAATAATCTACTGAAATAATCCAATGTCCACTCTATCGTAACAATAGTCCTGAAAGTTATTGGTAATTGAAAAACAGTAAACAAGGAATTATTTCTTAATAGAACTGCAAGCTTTCTCTGATCAGATAGCACACAAAATATAGTCAGAATTGGTTCTAGCACCAATGAGAGTTTATATCCACCAGGGAGTGATCAGGTGGTAGCTCCCCATTTCTCGAGAGAAAAGGCACGTCACGAACAAACTTGTTTTTGTTCACTGTTAACAAACGGCAATATTGTATTTTGCTGCATGGTTTCTTTGATAAAATAACATATCGAACAAAGTCAAAACTGGCTCTAACATTAATGCTGGTTACATCCATCCTGGAGTGACATTTGATATGTTTGGAACATCACGATGTCTTGTCGACATCATTGAAAACTGTTGACCGTTTCTCTCTTGCAGACAACTAGCCTATGTTTATGTATACTATGGTTGTTGTTTTGTGGGGATATGGTACTAACGATGTTATATGGAATATGAAATAAGTTTTTGAATTATGGACGCGGAAATTCTATAATAGACGACGACTGAATATTGAATGACGGGCTGGACGCTTGTATCTCAGAAGATAGCTCCAAATTCTTGACAGAAAGGTAGTTCACGAGCAAACAGTCCACCTACAGTTTCAACAATATATTATTTCCATCTAATTACAAGCGTCTGGTCCGTCATTCATAATTAATCCGTCGACCATTAAAGAATATGCGCGTCCATAATCGAAAGACCGATTCTATAATCCATATAACAGCATTAACACCAAATTCAAAAAGACAATCATATTAAACATAAACATAGGCCAGTATCCTGCAAGAGAGAAGCGGTCAACAGTTTTCGATGATGCCGGCACGACATCATGATGTTCCAATATATCAAATCCGTATCGCTGATCAGTATTCTTAATCCATATGATATTCATTGTAAAGTCGTCATCTAGATAATGATATATCTCAGTCACGCTTTGATTGTGCCTGTTCATATGAGCACCATGGGGCTCTTCGGCCCCTAGCCCCGGGTTAAGCGGAATTAGACACAAGTTACGAAACGTAACGCCATAGATCTTGCACGCTGCGCTCGTATTTTGCTATCAGCATGAAATATGTATCGCCAATTTGGGAAACTTGAGTGGAGGCGCTTGGTGGTATGCCATGTTTTATAAGTTTCTGCAATAATGTTTTGTGACGTTGATTAAAATTGTCACATTTAACACAGGAACTAGCAGATACTACTAGGCGAGATGTGTACGCGCCATATGCAGGTCCCACTGGAATATTATTGTCCAGGAAGGGATAATTTGCGATGTCGCAATTGTAATCATCTGTTTTGTCATAAAATCGACGAGAGAAGGCCGCTTCATTTTTATAGAGATACAGGTCTAAATATGATGTGCCGGTAGGGCTATCTGTAGTTTCCTTCAGATCCAGTGAAGGTGGGTATATATCCTTCGCTGCGTCATTTATATAGCAATTATCGTCTATATAGCGTCTATATAGCGTTTGGTGAATGAGAATGAACGGGCTTTGAACTGATAGGTTTTTAAAAGCGCCTACACATAAGTCATACTCATAAGCGAACAGATATAGGTCAACCAACAGGTATGCGCAATTAGTACTCACTAAACCCTTTCCCTGTTAGTGTTCATGCAAAAGGTTGCCGAACATTAGCGTCAATTTCCCTTGTTACTTTTGACGACAGTAACGATAAATTCTAGGGAATGGTCTTACTCCAATACCTTTCTTGCTACTTATCTTTCTCTCATATTAACGAATAGAACATAACGAGGCATTGGCGTCATCATTGAGATAAACAAATTTATCTTTATTTGTTCAATTTTCAGTTCATATGACTGACTGGAATTGATGATAACTGTCTACCGTGAAAGGCATTTCGATTTACAGGAGCGGTAATTCTTTTGTGGATGACGGCTGAATACTGAATGTCGGATCTGATGTCTGTACTTCTCTAATCAACCTCCTCCATTCCCAAGTCATGCTGTTCTACAACTTACAGAAATCTGGAGATAATATGATATAGGTCTGTGAAAGATTGATAATTGTAAAAGATAAGGTCAGGCCATTGGTGCAAATATATTCTTGGGTCATCAGCCGCCTCTGGTAATACACGTAGGCTATATATGGACGAAGTCATACGGTTTGTCTGAGAATTTTGGAATCCGAACCTGCCCAAACAAGCTACGAGAACATCCGTCCATATAACGGTTCAAATTTGAGAATTATGTTTCTCAGTTGACATTTATGTTAGTACCAAAAAGCATTTCCGTCCTCTCTGGACAATCTACAAGTAATGTAATTATTTACTGGCAGATGTATACATTAACGGAAGCCGGCGCGGTTTAATGGAGCCGTGGTCCCCATGCGTTGCGGTTTGGAGTGCCAAAATAAAATATAATATTATCTTGTCGTATGGTCTGAGTTCTTTCCGGGCCTTTAGGGTTTTTAAATAACAGCATCTTGAAGTAGCGCATTTGAGAAAATTCGTCTGTTTGGAGGTGAAAACAGCACCATTTTCACTCTGTAAACATATGACGCGTGTCCAGAACCAAAACAGTTTGTGGACAACAACTATCTATTGGCACGACCAATATATCTCGAGGTAAAGTTGACCTTGATCCTGGGCTGGGTTCATATACTTACAGAGAGAAAAGGGAGCTGTTTCCACTTCGAAATAGACGATTTTGCACAAATACACTGCTTCACGATGCTGCTATTCAAAAACCCTAAGACTCAGTGACTGAGAATTACTCCAAGTATACGACACGATGATATATTGTAAGCTGACTGAAAAGTTCTTTCGTATATACTATTTCATTTTGATAGTCCAAACCGCACCTCATGGGGGGACTGAATCTCACTAAACCGCACCAGGTACTTTGGGTGCTAACAGAATATTGTGCGACAAAGGTATATGGATTATGAATGTGAAGAGTCTCTATCGAGGGTTGGCTACTCAGCATCCGATCTGACGCAGTTATTCGCAAGAAGTTCATCTCATTGAAAATAAGATTTTCTCCGGACATTTTCCCATTTTTGGAAAAATCTGGTGTAGAGTGACGATGATATCACTTGTGGTATTTTGTCATAATCAAGGTTAGGTCACATAGATAACAAGGAGTCACCTGTACTTATATTAATAAAAACTTTGATAAAACTTTTTCGGAATTTTGTCCGTATACCAGCCACGCCCTTATTGCAGCTCTTCCTGTGGACACCATGAATGCCGTGGTCGCACGGCCTATACATCACCTGCTTGGCGTAAGATAATTGAGTCGTAGAACTGGAATATAACAGGCCTGCGAATCTACCAGATTGAAATAGAGTGTGAGAATCAGAAGTAAGCTATCTGTGGCCTCTCTCAAACTACATGGAACAGATCATCAGCTTTCTATAGATTGGCCCTTCTCCAGTTTTCTGCAGCGTTTTTTGTAGTTTTATATCACATATACTGGTATAGGCCATTCAAATTAATCTGGTGTTTGCAGCCATTCGTCTTGTTTGTTTCAAACTAGAGGATAATTACAGTTCTTCTTAATTAGCCATTCTCCAGTTCTCACCGATGCTTCGATCGCGAGTTTATATCGGGGAGCTGTATAGCAATATTCGATACCGACTTCTCATCAGGCGTATTGACAATGTTAACACCACCAATTTGTATTGATTGACATCCATGGCCAGTCTGCACTCTGCTTAGATCCAGAGACAGCAATCTATCTACATGTACGAGCCCAGAACTTGAAGCAATAATCTATGAAAACCACATATGCAAATATTGACGAACATCGAACCGCCACTTCTACTTCCTTTCCTTCATTAATTTGTCTAATCGTCTAGATATTTGAGGCCTATGCCATATACACGAGCTCGATATTTATTCCACTCGGACGGCGCTTGGTAGTATCATGGAGTTATCATTCTAAGGCAAACGACGATACCAATTTTGAAATAAAGCTTTGTGAAATTTCCGTTGATATTGACGTCCAATAATCCTCTTCATTCCAAGAATCCTATTTGTTGAACATTTTATACTCCTGCTCCACAAGTAAAATATACTGGGCAGTACATCCACGGGTGAAAGGATACAAATGTGTATGGTATAAAAAGTGCTATATGTGCAAGGCTCGATTAGAATGTATCTCATTCGTCGTGTTGTATATGACAAATCAGCCATTTAATATGAAAATCTAAGTACTCATCTTTGAGTTAAAAAACCTCCCAAATTTAACATAAAAGTGTAACGAAACTCGAAACAGCGTCACTATTCAATTACCCACGACACACACTGCATACCTGTGTTTATCAAATACACAGTAGTATACGCTAGGCAATCCTCCCTCGAATATGAAACTATAAACAGATACTCCAACCAATGGAGGAACCGATGCCCCAGCCAATGGAACAAATACTCCAGCCAATGGAACAGATACTCCAATATCTGAGGTAGCTGGACGGAGAAATCCACTGCTGAATCGTCCGATTCTTACACAGCGAAGTTAATTCAGATTGATTTTCGATATTATCCCAGTAACATGCTTTTCCTAAAGAAGAATGCATTTCTGTCAAATTACTCGTCTTATTATTCTCTGAAAACAACGAACAACGTCATAATATAAGACGTTAGGGAGCTTCTTGACGTTAGGGAGCTTCTTGAAATTAGGAACTGAGTTCCCTGGTAGGAATGGCATATGCCGGTTATTCAAATGGGATACACCATGCCCGGTTTGGTGTTCTGATCTGGATGGATTAGAGTTCCAATTGTAATGGCATAGGCCATTCCCCTCATGCCGCTGCATGGTATGACATAAGCCATCCTTTGTCTGCCGAGTTCTAAACTGTATGGCATGGAGTTCCAACACGGCGCACCATGCCACTCTGTTTGGAATGCCTTATGCCAGTTCCTAGTACGCCCCAATTTCAAGAAGCTCCCTTCCGTTCCCACGCACGCATACACTTAAAAGCATCTATTAATGGAAACAAAAATATAATGTTACAATGTTTTCATTATTAAACCGAAGGCTATATCTGGAATAGTTCAAACATAATTTTAACAGTTCGATGACATAATCAATCGATGGAAAGATCTTTTCATTTGACGTGATATCGTTCACATCACTAATGCTGAATAGATGTTCAGTGTTTTATTTTTCGTGTTTCACTGCTACGCAAACACATGCCGGAGACGTCTAGGGTAGAAAGCAATGTTTATTGGAAAATTCAGTTGTCCACCAAATCAACGGGTTTAGTGAGAGATGGAAATTTTATAAAACGGAATAATTTGTTCTGGGACAGTCTGGGGTAGTCTGAGTGCCTCCAGCAACAATCACGATATGCTGTTCGCTATGTTTCAAAAGCAAATAGCACATATACTTGATTGCGTATCAACATTGGAAGCACTGATGCAATGCTTAGAAAATCGAGGACCTCAGTAATTGCATGTCAGCATAAGGCTGGTAATGATGAGATAAATACTCATGTTTTGCTATAGTATGTCTCCGCAGGCAATATCGATCGGAACACTCAAACATACAATGGCACAAAATTGTGAAATGCAATCACAATCATTCGGTCCCAGTCAATGACCGAGAAATAAAATTCCCATCCCGGAATTCCATTAAAAGGTGTTTGCCCCTATCAATCAAAGTGGTATTTAATACTTTACGGAATATGCAAGATAACATTATTTTTCCCCAGCAGCAACGAACCTAACCACTATAGATGTATGGTAACTCAAGAAACTTACAGGTTGGTATTTCAGTAAATACGTAGTCACGAACCAAGCTGCCATGATTAGCCATTCGTTGCAGAATCCATGGTCAGTGTGCGTGAAATTCATCGATTTATCTTCGTATAATGATTTCTAACGAGTAGGGTTTCATGAATCCAAGTATATCAATCATCACTTGTGAAAACATTTGTGGGTTAATCCAGAGAAGAAGATGCTCGTCTTAACTTGATTGGCTTCTTTAGGATGGTAGACTGGAGTTTCCCGTGTTTTCCTGAACAGAGAGACAAATGGCATTGTGGCCCGGGCGATTCTAGGTATACCGCAGCGAATGATGATATGATGGGCATAGAGGTGAATAGATCGGGGTGCAGATCGATCCTTAAATCCTAATGCGGGAGCTCTACCAGAATATTCCAGTGGCTGCTACAGTATAATTTTCCTATGATTTTGTTGGTTCGATTGTCTCATTCATTTTATTGCAATTAAAAGTGTGTGCTGTTAATTTGACAAAAAACATTTTTTCATCTTCCTATTTTGAATACGTTATCCACAGAAACTAGACAACTATTCATTTTTGACCAGCCTAGTATTCCCATAATAACGACTATTCATGTTTGGATACGTCAGCTCGTAAAATTCTAAAAGTGGAAATCGTCCAGAACATCCAAAGAAAAAGTTTCAAGTAGTCCCATAATCTTTGGCGGGATTGTTATACTTAGAGCACAGTCAACTTTCTTTGATAATTCGAAAGATGGATTCACTTGAACATTGATTCATTTGAATCATAACCGAAAGACTATAGGATAACTGACAATGGCGTTTTGGTACTGATTGATGGCGAGCTCCGCATACTGTTTTAACATGTGAGATTTTGTGTGGACATTTTCACCAATAAAGCCGTTGTTCATCGACAAATAAGTCACGTACATGTTGAAAAATTCCATATTAGAGCTCCTGGTCATCCAACAAATCCCCATACAGCGAGTTTCACAATCCGTGGCGTAATTTCGAAACGTAAAATTCGCTGGAGATATCAAGAATGCATCTCATTTTCACCATGAATGAAAATCTTATCATTTTGAGCAGAAAAAGCTCTCTTCAGCATATAGTTCATTTATAGAATTATTTTACCTTGGGAAAACGCTTGCAAGAATCTTTTATTATCTCTTGCTCGGGTTAATTCGGATACTATAATTACTAGCCGCATATGTTACAATTACATTCACTTGGTAAAAGTTCTACTACCGTTCTCATTGCATTAACGATACAATAACCACAACGTCTGTTAGATGTTTCCAGTCAATCTCAGCAAATTCAGCAGTTTAAGCAATTTCAACAGCAGTATCCAACACAAAGTTATCATCCAGTTGTAAATCCCTGTGCCATATGGAAGCTTTGTTGAGTGGAAGAACTATAGACTTTTAAACTCACTTATTACATCGGGGCAATACCCACCATGCTGCATGCCGATTATTGTGTCATATCACTTGGATAAATTTGTGTAGATCGATATGATAATCGTCATCAGAATAAGTAGGAACAGAACCGATATGATAGCGATAATTCTGTAGGAATTCATTTCATAATCCGAACTGCCGATTCGTCCCTCTTGACTGCGTGTGTCGTCCGCTTTAATCTCAGCCGACTTCCTTCTGTAGACACAAAACCGATTGATAGGAGCAGACGATCGTCTTATATCTGCAGGATATCCTGGATACAGGAGATTATGTCCGCTATCAGAATGTCTTCGACTCTCCCGTCCCCCATACTGCTCCATGGGCACGGCCAGAGATTGTCTTCGAGAGTCATGGCTCTTTCGAATGTACGTCCGCATTGTGGCATTTATTGTTCGAAAAGCATATCAACTCGTTGAATTGAACTAACTCACTCACTCACTGATTACAATTTTTCCAGGAACAGCCATATGAGTTGTTACAGCGATACAACAAAAAATAAAAGTTGACTCAAGGTAAGATTGATTGTTCGAATTCCATCAGTAATCGTTCTCTCCGGGTGGCACTATAGTATCATTTCTTCGAGACAACTGGTATACCTTTTTTCTCACATATCCTCATTTAATAAAATGGTTCCAAATAGCGTGTCGTCAACATGCTTCTCGAGCAGATGGAACATCGGGCAGAATGAAATATCCACAGCAATATTTCACAGCCTCCTTCACGAATATCGAGTCGTTGAGCGACAGGTCGCTGTAACTCCTGAAGCGTCAACTCCACTTCAACTTCCAAACATCTCTCGATACAGATTCGAGCTCCGTGCTTGGAGAATTCAATGATTTTGCGAAGCGCTTGGCACTTTCGCCCACCGCTGTTCAGCTTCTCTCTTGAACTCATGTGTGCCACTTTCCTTAAAGGATTTATCGGCTACCGATGATAATGCAAGGGAGCCAGACATACCGTGCTGTTCTTCGTTATTGGTTAAACCATGTCCAGCTGACTCCACAGTATCGACTAACCAAAATCACTCTTACGTGAGATATTGAGTTCCCATGGCAACTTCATCTAGAAGATTCGTGGTTTAAGATGGTTAACATTTCATACCCCAGATTATATATATTTCGGGATAGCTCTCTGTGGTTCCCGCAATTACCTGTGATTGATATTTAATTAGTTTTTGCACATTTTCCTGTTCAAAACGAAGCAGAATTCGAAAAGCTCCAAGGGCCTTCCGTGAGAGTTGTAGCACATCTAATGAAAAATAACTTGACAACTCTCAGTTGACGTTGGCATTGTGAGACATGTATATGATCACCAATGGTTGTAAACCAACAACAGAGTGTAATCCTCGCACCAGCAATAAAATACATATAAGTAGAAAAGGCGGAGAAGCTGCGTTAGCTCGTACTGACGGCATTGTCAGGGACTTCCAGATTGATGTTCACCTCCTGAATAGCTCATTTTACTGGTCCTTCTTCCCCGCAGGCAAACTCCATTGTACCGTACGAATCTAGATGAGCTTTCTACCGGAGAAAACTCGATCAGAGTATGATGCATATAGAGTATTGCTGCGCCCAACTAGGTCCATTGTTGTGCCACATCCATGGAGATGGTCCTGCTTCTGAATTATGATCGGATATATAATCCGAACTCAATGTTGGACTATATAAGCAATGAGTACTCACCGAGAAAGATATAAAATTAGACGGGACTGTTTTTACCGCTGGAACATCATATTTATAACTATAGGTCTATACCATTATAGAAATTATCTTCCTCTTCCTCTTACCTTTATTTGCTATATAACAGAATCTGTCTCACACTGCAAGGTTTGCAAAACACCATGAATTACGTACAAGAGATCGTGTTGTCTGGAGTGTCATGGGTCAGTCTTAGTATTCAGTTCATCATGGCAGATATGTGATGGTGGGGGAACCCATAACGGTGTTATCTCAGGAGTCATATGATGCGCCAGTCTCAAAGGTATCCGGAGGTATCTAAATAAACTCCAAACCTTGTATCACAGCCACTCTTTGAATATGTGTGTAAATCTGGACACAGTGACCGGCGTGACCACATGGCAACTCGCACCCGCTTATTATGCGGAATAAGATCGAATAACTGTGCTGATATAATAGCCCTGTGAACATGCTGTATGGGAATACTACTGAAGGAGTCCAGATCGTAACAATCATTCTTCTTAATATGCTACTGACAAATTAGTAGATGATATATTACACATCTCCAGATAAGCCGTTCTCCAGATTTCAGTGATGTTTCGCAATTTTGTGTCTTGTAGTTGTGTGTCGATTCGCAAGCAGATTAACACAGTCTATTTGTATTACATAATATCCAAGTCTCAGTCTCATCTCCTCTTTGATCGGATATATCTACACGTACTCGTCCAGGTAATAATTCATGAATTAAACAGATGCAAATATTGAGGAACAGCGAAATGACACCTCTACATGTACTTCTCTTCCTTCAGTAATTTGTCTTATCACGGATGTATAGGGGACCTATGGCACATCGTATTTAGACCTATATCTCTATAAAAATGAAGCGGGCCTTTTCTCTCGTCGACTGTATGACAAAAGAGATGATTACAATTTCGACATCGTAAACTATCCCTTTCTGGACAGTAATATTTCAGTGGGACCTGCATATGGCGTATACATATCACGTCTACTAGCATTTGCTAGATCCTGTGTTAAATGTGACGATTTTAATCAAAGTCACAGAAAATTTTTTGCAGAAACTTATGAAACAGGGCTACACCACCAAGCGCCTCCACTCAAAGTTTCTCAAATTTGGCGATACATATCGCATGCTGATAGTAAAATACGAGCGTAGCGTGCAACATCTATGGCGTTACGTTTCGTAACTTGTGTCTAATTCCGCTTAACCCGGGGCTAGGGGCCGTATGAACGAATGTACTTCAAGATCTTCATGCTACTCATATGAACAGTCACAATCAAAGCGTGACTGAGATAAATCATTCTTTAGATGACGACTTTACAACGAATATTATGGATTAAGAATACTGATCAGCGATACGGATTTGATATTTTTGGAACATCATGATGTCTTGCCGGCATCATTCGCCCGTTGCGCAAAGCGTCAATACCCAGCATGCACCGGACACTCGGGAACTTCCGGTAGACGGTATCCAGGGTAAACAACATGGAGACGTCAGCACGTATACGGAAGAAAGACCCAAGGCAGACAGGGCACCGCTGTATTGTTGTCGGTTGTAGCAACCGCAGTGGGTTGGATAAGTTTTTAGGCCTCAAACGAAGTTATTATGAATTCCCAAAGGAAACACATGCCAGAAAACAATGGATCAATGCCATACCGAGGGCCCACTGGTCTCCTAGCAAATGGTCAAGGATCTGCTCTGATCATTTTGTTGGCGGTAAGAACATATCAAGTATTTAGGGTTGATGTAGCTGCCAGAAATTATGTCTTCAAATTTGAATAGCATTGCTAAAAGTTGCACAAAACGAATAGTGTTGTATGTTGTTACTTTTACAGTTTGTAAATGTAAATTATGTATAGGGCCTACAGTGTATTACAATAAATCAGGTCTATAATGCACTAATAATAATAGTGATGTTATATTACATACTATTTCACCAATAATCATTTGTCAGTGCAAAAGATATCCAGACCTGGTAGCAGTTTTGTTTCTAAACAAGCATATGCACCATTTACTTTAATACCGGAAATAAATATACCAGTACGGTACCGGTATGAATTATTTTGGAAATTGGATTGCTTTAATGCTGAATTAGTACTACAGAAAATAGTGCTCTTAATTAACATAGATAGTTTCTAATTTCTGGGTGATTGTTTTCAGGTGTCCGTGTTCATCAGCCAGGAATGCCTGGTTATATACCTAGTTTATTTCCGACAAAAGTAGATCACTCAACTCCCCGTAAAACCCGAGTGTCTGCAGCTGCAGGAATTGTTGTCCCTCAGATTGTAACCAACTTGAAGCCAAGAAAAGTTAGGAGGAGGTTGATAGCAACTCCAGATCAAGTAACTGATGAGAGTAATGCTGTGTGGAATACAACAGGTTAGTGTGAGCAGTTTTGATAATCTTTTGATACACATTGACAAGAGACAAAGTGCCCCTGCATGGTATGAATTATTATGTAGACATGATTTTAGAAATATGAAACTGAGTATTAAAATGGACAATTTATGTAGACTAAGGAAATCTAGTCTTTTTTTTTATCTGAACACTTTGATAGCAAGTAATTGGTTGTTTGAATATCGCATTTTTTTGTTCTTCCAGCAATAATTGAAAGTTTTGCTGGTGCTCATTTTTTAAATGCAAAATCATTTTAAAGAAATGGCCAAAATGTCTCCCTTGTCACTAATATTGTTTCAGATAAATCACTGATTATGGAGAACTTTTCAACAATATAACAATGTTATAAATAATAATTAATAATATAATAATAAATTGTTATTAACAATTTAAATCCACTCTATATAACTAAAATTTAGATATCAGCTTATCTAGACTAACAGGAGTCAGGTTAATCTGGATGGTTGACTAGAAGTTTGAGAATAATAAACATAATCAAGTACTGGTTGCTTGAAAATGTAATGAATAATGTTGCATCTAATGATGGTTCAAGTTCAATCACATAACTTTTAATGTACATTTTATATGTCTTTGGGCTTTTGCTGCCTTTTTCTATAAAAAACCCCATCTTTTTGCAGACCATGACTATGTCAAATCTCAACGGGGTGTTGGGTCACCAATCTCTGCCACGCAGAAGCGAATAGAAGAGTTAGAGGAGGAAAATGAGAGACTGAGAAGAAAAATTTTATCAATTGAAGCCATCAAAGAGGACGATAAAGCATTTCAGTTTTGGACGAATTTGCCCAATCATGGAGTTTTTTCGGCTTTGGTGAAATATTTGGAATCTAGAAGCCAAGGAAATTTGAAATATTGGACTGGTTCCAAGACCGGAAAACACAAACACTTCAGGGAAAGCAAGTCATCCAAACCCGGAAAGGAGCGAAAGATCAGTTTTAGAGAAGAGTTTTTCATCGTTTTAGTTAAACTGAAAACGGGCAGGACTGGAAAAGATATGGCATTCACCTTTGGTCTGAGTGAATCATTTATTTCAAGATTGATGACTACCTGGATGAACTTCTTGGCAAATGAATTACGGTTTCTGTTTGAGATGAAGTCAGATGCTGATGGTCATATGCCCGAGATTTATCGCCGCTTTCCGTCATTGGAAATCACACTAGATTGCACTGAACTTGTTCTTGAGCGCTCTGGTACATTACAAGCCAGGAAAGAGACTTGGAGCCAGTATAAGAACAGAGACACAGCCAAGTTTTTGGTTGGGCTATCCCCTAATCTAACTGTTAATTTTGTATCGAGTGCGCATGGAGGAAGAGCAACAGACAATCACATCACACTCCAAAGCAAAGACCTGATGTCTGCTCTACAAGACAACCCTTGCACAGTCCTTGCTGACAAAGGTTTTACAATAAACGAAGACTTGAAAAAAGTTGGCGTGGAGCTTATCGTTCCAGTGTTCAAAAACCGCGACAGAAGTCAATTCCGTGCTGACGAGTGTCATTATTCTGAGTGGGTATCGCAGGCACGTATTCATGTTGAAAGGATCATTCAGCGTATTAGAACCTTCCATATCTGGGATTCGACTGTGAAATTATCCATGAAGGATGTCGTTACACAGCATTTTATGGTGTGTGCATACCTAACTAACTTTCAACTACCAATATGTAGGCTATAATAACAGGAGTTTTGGTAAAGTCGAAAAATGCCACACAAGCCATTTTGATGATGTCTTATCACAGATGCTGCCCATCTACTTTTACCGTCACGCCCATTTTTCATCGTTACATCTATATTACAGATGCCACCTATTTACTTCTATGCCATTTGTTCATCGTTATATCTATACCACAGATAGAACGATCGCCTTAGTACAATCCCCTCTTTATCGGAGAAGTCCTCAAGACTGTATACCCTCGAATTTAAAGCGCGCTAATTAATCTGACCATTACACCAGTCAATTAGTGTGAGAATATATTAACAGAAAACCATGTATAGAACTGTAAATATATTTAATATGTATATATTCATTGATACTATTTTTACAATGAATCCGCTGGAACCGTTATCCAAGCAGATCTTTATTTCAAACAGCTGCTTCAGTACGTGTTATAACATTTATAACAGTGTGACTAATACTTCTCGAGCTACATGTACCTGAATATGATTTACAATGCAAATATCTACCTAAAATGTATCAATCATGATCAACTGTGATAAAGTTTATTTTAAAGAGCCCAAAGAACGCTAAAACTCAATACAATCTTATTCAATTCATTTACTTTGCTATGCAGAAGAGAATGCATCTGTTAAGTTGACAATTTTATGGAACTAGTCAGCGCTATATGTGTAGCTATTTATCTCTATTGTATATAGGACTAGAAAAAAGTCATGACAAACTCAGACTGATATATTTTGCTAACTAGTTTCACTGCTTTCAGCAGTTTATCATGATGCTTTAATAAACCGCTGAAAGCAGTGAAACTAGTTAGCAAAATCAATCAGTCCGAGTTTGTCAGGACTTTTTTATAGTACTATATTTACCATGCACAAAGGCAGTTTGTATTGTGATCATTTAGTCTATATATATATATAGATATACACAAATGTATGTATTTATCCCTCATGATGATTATAGTACATACTGGTAATGTCAAGTCTTTGTACCCTATTTCTTCTAATTATTCAAATGGCAAAATTTAACTTCAGGCATCTGTGAAGATAAATTCTGCTAACATTCTTCAAATATCACCAGCTATATTTTGAGATCTTGAGATAAATAACATATCCATGTCCTAATATTTAGCCTCAGTTAAATTAATATAAAGATGTTTATTTCTGCTTCAAAGTCTAAAAATGCTGTTCGAAAAATTAGAAGAAATAGGGTATATACATGAAGCCACTTCATCACTTGACCAGGAGCCTGTTTAGGCTCAAAAGTTAATGAAAGAATTGAACAATAATAATTGTAACTATAATCAAAGCCAATTAAAGCTGCAAGCCATATAAGTTACATGAAATTTTCCTAGTTGCCTTAGTATATTCTAAAATTAGGAGATAACTATATTGAAATTGATGATGAACAGGTATTTAATAATGCTTAGTTTTACAGTCACAACGGTGACGTCACGACGCCGGGATTTGGGACGATAAGAACAAGCATTAATACTCTCAAAGTACTGAGTGTAGTAAGACTTAAGGTTGCTTCAGTTAATACAATAATCCTTTATATATCCTCTATGATCAGCAACTACCATTTTTTTAAGTCTTCTTTGTTTTTACCAAACCAAACCGAACCTCGGTCTATCACGTGGCAGGAGTACACTGACCAGTTAGCCACCCGAGCTGGTCCCAAATCAACTTCAACAACATGGTTATCCCCATTCTAATGTAATTGTGTTATTTTGCAGCGTTTTCAACTTTATTATGAGCAGAATTGAAAATATTTTTTTAAACTAGAGCCTATTGGCTTTGAAATGTTATCCATGGCTGGGCCAACTTATCGTTCGACATCGTAGTCAAATTTCAATGTAACATCAAACTCATGCGAATCTTGCGACCTGTAAAACTATATTTGACTGTTGCAAAATTTCAGACCTTAGCCAATCAAAGGCATCCAGCAAGCTGAATTGGATATTATTAAGAATGAAGCATTTATAGACCAGACTTCCATTATGACACTGACAGTAAAATTAATCATTTCTTTCAGTTAATAAATACATTAAGTCGATTGTTCAGGGTAATAGGCAAACTGAAAGTCACTTGCATATAGCCCTGCATCACAAATGTGATATCAGAATAGTTGAATGAACCTAGGAGGATGCCCCAAATCTAGATGTAAAATAGATCAACTGCTGAGGCAGTTCTCATTACATGTTTGGCATATCCAGTCTACACAATTATCTGCCAACTCATTGGTATAACCTGCACATGGCCAACACCACCAGCTTTCACACATACACTTGCTACAGTCACAACCAACACTGGCATTGGAGTTATCTGCAGAAACGTTCTCAGGGTCTGGTAAAATACAACTACACCTTCCACAAACAACTGACACAGAAAGAGGTACTTGGGAGTCAAGGTCAGCAGTAACCATTCCTTGTGCTGTGGAGGATTCCTCAAAGTCACTGTCCGACGACATGTCTGAAAGTACGAGTCCACTTCCCCATCCAAGGCCAGCCTGGTCTCGCACAATGACAGGATATACATGCTCTTTGAAAAAATGTGTAAGAGCCAATTCCAATTTCTCCCAGTAGGCCTTATCGAAAGGAACACAAATGACTTCCTGTCTGGCAGCTGTGTGAATCACGAAGTCACATGTACTTGTGTTTGTAACAGCCATGCCCATTTGAACTTGCTGGAAGTAGCCCCTAGAGTCCTCCTTCTTTAACTCTAAAGTGTTCTCGTCCTTCTCTGTAACATACTTCAAACTTTTTTTCAAAACAGCTTCTCTTACTGTAGAAAATCTTTCAGTCCATGGACATTTAATCTCCAAAAGGCGTGGCTCGTGACACTCGCAACTCACAATAGCATCGGGGCTAGCTCTAAGGTACCCCTTTTCTGAATGAACCACCAACCCCACATCTCTCACTTCCAATTTCACATGGTGTAGTTTTGCTGATTCATAGTACACTTCCTTCGCTTTGGACTCCATCACAATACCCCATTTCAGACTATCTCTTTGAGCCATCTTTGGCTTTGTCATATTTCGAAACCTGTAACCCATGATGTTGTCAACAATTCTTTTAGGGTTAATTTTAGCCCCCTCTGAAATCCGTTCAACATCACCAGCAACTGTCGACGTTATAGAACCCATCCTTTGCTTGAACCATTCTACATTGGAACTCTGGCCTTTGGTTACATTTTCAATGTATTTAACGTCATCTTCTGTGTATTTTGTGCTTCTAATGAAAGAATCTACATCACATTGTGCAGGTAAGTATACAACAGGGAGTGGTGTTGATGTCACTGTGACTTCCATACTTGGAGCCAATAATCCACTATCGAATTGAACAGAATCGGGAAGTTGAGGTATGGGATCTGGGAGCTGTGTTGGAGTGTCACTAAAATTGACAGGTGTTAATACATGTACAGCTGGAACATGCACGCCCTCTTGTTGTGTTGCATTGAACAAATCCTGCCTCAGTTGAAGTACAAGGTCTAGGGAAGGTTTCTGTCCTTGACACGGTCCAAGGAGTTTGCTGCCATAATCTGTCATGGTTCGCCGCATGTTGTTTGAAGGCGTTTTACCACTTTTACTGATGTTGATGTCATCGAGAACTTTGGGAGCCACATTCGCACCTGTTAATACAAAAAAAAAATTGACAACTATAACATTCCTTTCATACGAGTGAGGAGACAAAACTAGGTCATTAACATAATCCTTTCTTGGATTTAGAATCACGTCGACAAACTTCAGTCAAATGGAATGAAGGATGGAAGGACAGACAAACCAATTGTTATAGCCCCCCCCTTCCGTTAACCTCATTCTAATCCAATTGTGTGAATTGGCAGCACATTCAACTTGATTACAAGTATAACAAACAATGTTTTGCAAACCTATGCACGTCAACGTTATGATTCTACCAAATGTATTGTAGACGTTGTGATGTCCTTTGACAAAACTTGAGACATTAGCCAATAAAAATTGTCCACAAAACTGAATTGGATTTGAATCAAAATATGTTCAGGTCATGAAAAATAACAGCTTGCCTTTTGGATCAGTCCACTTGCAGAGTTTGTCTGTACATGCTGCATCTCCAGTTATTTCTGACAATCCCTCCGTCACAAGATCAGCAAGGCGGAAAAGGGTAGCACCCATGTGCCCACAGGACTGGCAGAATCTAGAAATGTAATATTTTTGAAAATTATCTAGGGCAAAATCATATATGTATAAATGAAATAGTGAGTGAAGAGGATTTCACATCGCTTTCAACAATATTTTAGTCATATCACAACAGCGCCCCTAATTGTGACAGTTGTGCTGCCTCACTGGAGCACTGGACTGCAGAGACCGGGCATAGTGCCCCACCAGCCTAGAAGGGCGGTGGTTCTCTCCGGGTACTCCGGCTTTGTCCACCAACCAAACTGACTGTCACCATATGAGTGAAACAAACTTGAGTGTGACATTAAGCCAAATCCCTCCCCTCTCCCTCCACCAGCCTAGTCCTGAGCTCTGGCACTAGTCAGACAGGCCCAAGGGAAATAACCTCCTACAACAAGCTTACTTGAGAAGCTGGGACCTATTCTACATGTACCCAATGGAAAGGACTTTTCCCCAGAGTCGCCACAGGGGATCAGTGAAATAGTGTCTGAAATCGGTTTTCTTTTTACCGGGTATTGTGACTGAAACAGAGTTTCGTGGCAGAACAGTACCAATACTACCATTTAACAGTCTCATTTTGACAGTTTCATCCCAGAGTCAAGGAGACACTGGTCATGCTGATTTATGTGGGCATTAATTTACCTCATGATATTCAGTTGCAGAAGTCAAGAGTTTTTTTCTGATTCACAGCAGAGGTGAATGTTTACAACTTGCTCTAAATCAAAAACATTTACACAGCAATTTTTCAGTTTCGTGACATTGTTTTTAAGAAAGAAAGAAAACGTGATCATGCCGACAAAACCAAAATATTGCGCTTTAACTTTGAACTTGCTCATCCATTTGTACTCACAGTAGCCATGTTCAAATCGATCAAACAGGTCGTAATGTTAATGGTCATTTGAGTTTATACACAACCAAGACCATCACAATTCAGGCAGCAGAATATAGCTTATTCGATATTAATTTAAATATGAATAGCCGCGACAGAAGGTTGTTAGTTACACAGAAAGAAGAATAAAGCATTCTAATCTTTAGTAGTCAGCCAAAATTAAAATACTGTTGGTTTGCTGTTACCCATAAACATATACCATCCAAACAAGTCCATAATAAAAGTTGATTTAAAAAAATTTATATATAGTTTATATATAGTCCTGATCTTAAGTAACCAAAATAAAAAAAATAAAAAAATTCCCCTACCTACCTGCCCACCCAATTGTTTTAGCAGGGCCTTGTAACAGCAATCAAACATTATTTTATTTTTGGCCTTAGTGAGTGGCAAATACAGAAAGGCAGATGAAAAAATATTCTGCTGATTTCTAGTCAAAATATATTTACAATTTGATTGGACAAATTTGAGCTGGCCCTTATATTTAAAGCATTAGAGAACATCATTGTGTTAAGACCCACCACATCATATTTAGTGTTTTTAAATGATTAAAAAGGTCTAAAAAGCTAATTCAGCATTCTTTCCACCCATGCATCTTAATAAAACTGGTATGTGTTACTTACTTGTCTCAGGAATGCAGGCTGAAAAATGAGAACAAAAATTTCCCTCTGAACAAGGAGTTCACTTTTAAATAAAGAATTATAATTATCTACAATTAAAAAACATCTGAATGCATAAAATATTCATAAAAAATGTAACTCAACAAGAATAAAAGATGAAAATATAAACTACCACAAAAAAAATACCATGGTATGAAATCTTACCCAACTGTACATGTACAATATCCCCCGATAGGCTGGCCAGTAATAGCATCAAGAATAACAAAGACCACTTTCACATCCTCCTGTTGACCACTTTGAGATGGATTGCACTGCGACTGCACAGCCACAAATGTTGCAGATGTTGAAAGCGGTTTAGGATGAAACAGCATGGAATGTATAAAGGGCTTCAGTTTGTACGGCCGAGAAATTTTATAAAACCTGGTTTCATTCCCAGCGATTAGCTTTTGATCTGTTAAGTAGGATTTAACAATCGAATCATCAAGGTCTGGAGTCTGTGTTATATTTTTTGTCCACCCTTTCAAAGAGGCTAGATAGCCTGGAGTTAGTTTCAGAAAATCTTCTTTTTGCCTTGTTGTTAAATTACAATTGTCTAATTTAGGAAGTTGGGGGCGTATATTTTCTTTTGAATTTGTTCTGTCAGTTGTGCTTATTGAAAGGCACTGACAGATAAGATTGATTTTAGCTTTCTTTCCAAACAAAACACTGATCCCAAGCCTTTTGCAAAGCTCATTAAGTTTTCCTAGTGGCAAGTTTTTTACATCTTTGAAAGTTTTGTAATCTGAAACATCTGAACCACAACTGTCTTCCTCAGTGTGTGCTGAATCCTGAAAGAAAAAAAATTATTATGGGTTAATACATAATTTTTTTATGCTGTAGCGAGTCTGATCATGTAGAAATCAATATGAAAACCTCAAAATTATTTTCCATACCACATTCGTTTCAATGTCATTGATTCCACCTGGTTGTTTTCATGATGAACTTCCTCAATAAATTTCATCAAAGCAGTTGCATTATTTTATTCAGATGTTCTTACCATAATCAAATGTTGTCATCCCCAAAACATGTTATAGAAACTGCAAGTCTTCGATGGTATTTCTCTCAGTGTATTGAATGCTGAAAAAAAAAGTTGAGGCTTAATCTTTCCAATGAGCTTACATAATTCTGTTATGCTGTAGCAAATCTGGCTTTGTAGAAGCCAATATGAAATCCTCGAAAATATTTTCCATACCATAACATCAATTTATCGAGCTCAATTTTCTTACCATAATCAAATGCCATTCCTAAATCATGTCATCTGCAATTAAGATGCTACATGTACCGTACTTCAGTTCTGACTGTTCTGTATTACCACAGGGACATGTGACAATTTAAGAGAGTTGGGGTGCGAGGTAGAGGGAGAGAGGTGATATCCTATACCGCTATATCTTATACCACTACACATGTATATATATATATAATATGGGAGGGGGGGGGAGAGATTAAAATTGACTAAATTCTTTAAAATATTTCCATTTCCCAATACAAATTCACACTATTTGTCTATATTCATTCCACAACTGGCATAATTCCAGAGTCAAAACATCATTTGAGCCAGATAAAAAACCGTAAAGCCCAAACCATTTACTGTCCATTTCTGTTCTGTTAAGTCGGGAGAACCTGATCGCTGCTTGGTGAACCTCACCAGTATCCACCACTCTGTAACCGTAAACCTTGCTCATGCTTGATTGCCTTACACTATGAACATTTAGCATAACCTGCTGATATTGATCTTCGACATATGAGGTTTGCTAAGCAGTTCAGCTCCCTGGACAGTCACAGAAATGGACAGTATGCGGTTCGCACAATGGTTTCCTCCATTTCCATACATATATATATGTGGTATAGGATATATATAGCGGTAGACATCCCCTCTCTCCCACTGCCCCGCAACCGAAATCTGTTGTCACATGTCCGTGTGATAGTACATCCACTCTACAGAGCTCGAAATGAAATTTATATGATTGCACGACTAATTAAATTTCTACGGTTGCTCTTGACCGCCACTGACTTTTTATGAGTTAGCTGTTCAATAAATAGAATACCTGTCTCAATGTTACATGTATATTCATAATACTGAAATTATTAAATCATTTGTTAAACTTTAACAGTTTAATAGAGTTTATTATCTTCAACATATCTGATATTGGTTACAAAATAATTCGTACATTTAAAACAAAACTATCAAGACTCACTTAATATCATCTACTGCCAAAGTGCCTGCTGACTGTGTGGTTGTTGTTGTTGCCCTATCCCAGCCAAGACACTGCTGCATGAATCACTCCACTTCACGCGAGCAACTGATCATATAGTGATGATTTACCAGTGTTTAGTGGTTTAAAATCCATCACATCTATCCAAATTAAATGGAAGACAATATTGAAATTCATTAGCTGGAGGTTAAAATCACTACAATTGACGCTCTCTGTCGTATTCACCTGTTCACTGCCTGGGCTGCAAAAACACGTGTGAATGAAACCGGAAGTTCCCGAGTCTGCTGTTGCATGCCGGACTATGCTCAATCGGAGAATTGGAAACTGTTGACCGCTTCTCTCTGAATTTGGTGCTAATACGGTTATATGGAATAGGTCTTTGGATTATGGACGCGGATATTCTCTAATGGACGACGGCTGAATTATGAATGACGGACCAGACGCTTGTAATACACGCGATCTACTTACCGCTCGGATACAAGCGTTTATAGCCCATTCAATATTCAGATGTCGTCCTTTAAAGAAGTTCAGCGTCCATAATCCAAAGATCTAATTTATATAACAGCATTACCAAATTAAAAAAAAGAAAAAAACAAACAACAAACCAATCGTTGAATATATACATAGGCTAGTTTCCTGAAAGGGATAATCGGTCTTCTATGAGTTTTCAATGATGCGGTCAATGCATCATGATGTTCTAAAAATGTGAAATACATGTCGATGATCGGTAGTATTAGTCCATATGATTTTTGTTGTAAAGTCGTTATCAAGAGAACGATGTATCTCAGTCACAGTTTGATTGTGACTGTTCATATGAAGAACATGAAGATATTGTAGTACATTGGTTCATACGGCCCCTAACCCCGGATTAGGCTTCCTTATAGCGGATTTCTCAATTATAAACCGCAATCTACCACACCAAACTTTTCGGATAAAGATTGGTTATTGATTCCGATCCTCGAGAATCCTCTTCGGAAACGATTTCACCTTCAACAGATGATATTTGTTTGGACTTGTTGTACTGCTGCTGCAAGAGTAAACTCTATTCGGCACTGCATTTACGGGTGACAAGATACGAACCTGTCAATACGAAAATCTACGTACTTATAGATCCAACTTTTGGTAAAATAACCTTTAGTACAAACGTCTAGTCCGTCATTCAATATTACATAGCGGTCGTCCATTAAAGAAATTTCGCTTCCGCAATCCAAAGACCTTTTCCAAATAACAGCATAAGTATCAAATTCTAAAACAAAACCAAACCACAACAATCATAATATACATAAACATAGGCTGCTTTCCCGCAAGAGAGAATCTGTCAACAGTTTACAATGATGCCGGCAAGACATCTCCAAACATAACAAATCCGTATCGCTGATCAATATTCTTAATCCATATGATTTTCGTTGTAAAGTCGTCGTCTAGAGAATGATATATCTCAGTCACATTTTGATTTTGTCTGTCCATATGGGCATCATAAGGATCTTCAAGCGCGTGGTTTCAAACAAACATAAAAGCGTGAGAAAACTCGAAATGTTTCAGAGGAACTCAATAATAGCAAAAACAAAAGATGGTTAGGGCCAAGGAGTAGCATCGATCTCCCTATTAAGGCTCCTGTCTCACACAGCGTCAATAATAATCCGTTATCCATGACACACACTGCACATTGATGTAAATGAAATGCCAAGTAGTGAATCAAAGAAAGATTCAAGCGGATAACAGTGTTCACTGATCCGGGACAAAACTAGAAAATGTTTCTCACTCAAATATGAAGGCATCGTCAACCATGGCAAATTACAAGCGTCTGGTCCGTCATTCATAATTCAGCCGTCGTCCATTAAAGAATATCCGCGTCCATAATCCAAAGACCTATTCCATATAACAGTATTAGCACCAAATTCAAAAAGACAATCATAGAATACATAAACATAGGCTTCTTTCCTGCAAGAGAGAAGCGGTCAACAGTTTCCAATGATGCCGGCAACACATCATGATGTTCCAAAAATATTAAATCCGTATCGCTGATCAGTATTCTTAATCCATAATATTCGTTGTAAAGTCGTCATCTAAAGAATGATGTATCTCAGTCACGCTTTGATTGTAACTGTTCATATGAGTACCATGATGATCTTAAAGTACATGGTTTCATACGGCCCCTAGCCCCGGGTTAAGCGGAATTAGACAAGTTACGAAAGGTAATGCCATAGATCTTGCACGCTACGCTCGTATTTTGCTATCAGCATGCGATATGTATCGTCAAATTTGAGAAACTTTGAGTGGAGGCGCTTGGTAGTGTAGCCCTGTTTTATAAGTTTCTGCAACAATGTTTTGTGACGTTGATTAAAGTCGTCACATTTAACACAGGATCTAGCACATGCTACTAGGCGTGATATGTATACGCCATATGCAGGTCCCACTGGAATATTACTGTCCAGAAAGGGATAGTTTACGATGCCGAAATTGTAATCATCTCTTTTGTCATACAGTCGACGAGAGAGGAGGCCCGCTTCATTTTTATAGAGATATAGGTCTAAATATGATGTGCCTGTAGGGTTATCTGTAGTTTCCTTCGAATCCAGTAAAGGTGGATATATATCCTTTACTGCGTCATTTATATAGCGATTATCCACAGCGAGAAAATCGTCTATATAGCGTTTGGTGAATGCGAAGGAACGGGCTTTGAATGGATCGGTTTTTGAAAGCGCCTGCATATAGTCATATTCATAAGAGAACAGATATAGGTCAGCCAATGGGGGTGCACAATTAGTACTCATTGAAATACCTATATCCTGTTGATATATTGTGTTGCCAAATTTCACATAGATATTTTTAATGAGAAATTCAAGCAACTCTATAAACAAAGAAACATCCCATGAATGATATCTCTTGTATGTAGTAGAGCTAAAGAATGCTTTATGGCTTCCGAGATAAACTATATCTACGATGAATTTTTTTGAACACAGATACTATTAATGAACTTAGACGGTCAATAAGGTCCTGATGAGGGATTGTAGTATAGAGAGTCGAGAAATCCCATGTTGATACATGTCTGTACGGTATGTGACCTTTACCATCAAGCTCTTCCGTAAGACATTTTGAGTTTTTCAATATCCACATACATTCAACGCCAGAGTTTTTAGAAATAGTGGCGCAATACCTTTCCCAAAATGCTTTTATTTCCTGAAGGGCCCTCGTCAACAGGGTTGAAAGAAGCTTGGTGGTGCAGCTTCTAGAAGCAGTTATGAATCTAGCTTTGTATGGTGATACTCCAATGTCTGAGAAACCCTGCCGGAAAAATTCGCAGCAAAATCGTTCGATTCTTTAACGGCGAAGTTAATTAAGATTTATTACCGATATTATCCTAGTAAAATGTGTTACCACGTGAAAAATGCATTTCTACCAAATTAGTTGATTTCGGATTGACTGAAAAACATAACGCAGTCATGTCCAATGAACACATTTCATTTTCTATGGCACGCATACGCAAACGAACAGGTGTTGTTACAAATAAGTAACCATGTTCCACAAAGTTTGCAAAAACATGGATTATGTGGCAGAAAACAATGCAGACAAACTACCTTTGTGCGTGGCAGAATATTTCAAGAAAAAAAAAACATTATACGAATAATGCATGGCGAGTAATTTCCGAAACTGTATTTCCTCAAAACGCTGTCACATCTTCGGATGTTTTCCTGTGGTAATAAAATACAAGTGCGAGCATATATAGACATAATTTGTCCGAGGTTACAGAAATGGATAATAACATTTGGAAAAAGCATGTTTCACCTCGATTTAGCTGGCAATATTAATAATGAGCAGTATAATTATTCACTTATACTATAGACCTCTTGCTGGTCAAACATATTAGCACTTGTTATTAATCCGTACTACTTCTGTCCCATTCATAAATGTCCTATGCTTAATTGACATATTTCAGTCTGTCCTTCATTCTTTTTCTTCGCACATACGGCTCGTCATTTGTACAGAACCTTTGTGTTTTGTTATGCTCTCTGTATACCGTCTGCCTGTTCTTGTTGTACACGTATATGTCTGGTTTAGCGGGCGGTATTTTTTCTACGGGATCGTTATGTTTCACTGTATTTTGACAGTTGTCTGGAACTCGACATTTTGGTTCGCGTCATTCCACGCCGCGTTTCCAGTTTACAGTGCTCTGATTTATCTCATTAATGGGACAGATTTTAGCAAATCCCGACCAAATACCGCCCATTGTCTCCACCTGACACGTTTCGAATCAGTTTCTGCTGACTGTAATGGTTCCGATGAGCGCTTACCCTGCTTGATGAATTCATTTGTCTGTTGGTCTCAGCGTTATTGTCTCTGCCTGACACGTTTCGGGCCAGTTTTTACTTAATATATTGTAATTGTTCCTCTTGGGCCGTCCGAGGACACGAAAGTTAACTTTTGATGGCATTGTTTGTTACAAATGGGTACCCATGCTAAATTAGTTCTTTATGTGCTAGGGTTCAAGGTGGGAGGGGATACCACTCGGATTTTGGACATTGAAGGTCATTACGGGTCATTTTTGGCGTTAAATAAGTTCAAAATTGATAAAAGTCGTTACTAACCTTATTTCTCTTGTGATGTTTGTTACCAATGGTTATCCACGCTAAATTGGTTTTATGTACTGTATGGCTTGAACACAGGTATGGCTAGCTTGTTAATTATTGGAATTGAGGTCATTTTAGGGTCACTTTACGGGTCAATAATGCTGTTTTATTTCATATATTTTGTGCTGTTTATTTCTTTTGTATGCAGTATGGTTCACGGTAGGGTGGATGCTAAGACAACTTTGGCAATTAAAGGTCATTTCGAGGTCAAATAACATCCAAAGATGGCCAAAAGATGGGCCTTAAAACAATTTAAAACATTTCTGTGTGAAATTCCTTGCAAAGAAATGGATATCAAATCTGAAGTAGTTCTGCGGGTAATTCAGTATTATTTGTTTGTGAATTTTGACAACATCCATTTTCTTATAGACTGGAACTTCCCGATCAATATATTTGTTGATCCAACGTTTTCTTTCTCGAGTTTGAAGTAGTTTGAGTTAACCCTTTCTGGGCAGGGCGATAGAGGGTTCGGAAATTTAGTGCCCTTTTGAACATTCGCGGTATCACCAGAATGCTTAAAAATCGATAACAAAGACTTTCCGTGGTTTTGGAATATTATATTTGGCTAATTTTGAGCCGTTTTCTGTAATTCTAGTGATTAACCATCATGCGTTAATTCAAAATGGCGCTCATGTGGGTTCATCCATAAATCGCCCTTTTTCAGTTTATTCTTATAATATTTATTAATCTTATCCCATTGTTAATTATTGGAATTGGGGTGGTCATTTTAGGGTCACTTTACGGGTCAAATTAGGTAAATAATTCTGTTTTATTTCATATATTTTGTGCTCTTTGTTATTTCTTTTGTATGCAGTATGGTTCACGGTAGGGTGGATGCTAAGACAACTTTGGCAATTTAAGGTCATTTCGTGGTCAAATAACATCCAAAGATGGCCAAAAGATGGGCCTTAAAACAATTTAAAACATTTTTGTGTGAAATTCCTTGTAAAGAAATGGGTATCAAATCTGAAGTAGTTCTGCGGGTAATTCAGTATTATTTGTTTGTGAATTTTGACAACATCCATTTTCTTATAGACTGGAACTTCCCGATCAATATATTTGTTGATCCAACGTTTTCTTTCTCGAGTTTGAAGTAGTTTGAGTTAACCCTTTCTGGGCAGGGCGATAGAGGGTTCGGAAATTTAGTGCCCTTTTGAACATTCGCGGTATCACCAGAATGCTTAAAAATCGATAACAAAGACTTTCCGTGGTTTTGGAATATTATATTTGGTTAATTTTGAGCCGTTTTCTGTAATTCTAGTGATTAACCATCATGCGTTAATTCAAAATGGCGCTCATGTGGGTTCATCCATAAATCGCCCTTTTTCAGTTTATTCATATAATAGTTATTATTCTTATCCAATTGTGCAAATTAGTTAACACAAATGAATCTTCCATCAAAGCCTAACATCTTTCGCCTATTTTGAATCTGTTTGCTTAATTCTCAGCTTAAAATATGTTTTAAATCAAAATGGCGGACATGTGGGGTAATCTGAAAATGACATTTTCATGTTGCTCGTGTAGTTCAAGGCATTATTCTTACCTCTCTGCGCAAATATATCAAAACCGAGGGATCTCTATGCATAGCTTAACATTTTATTCCGATTTTGCATCTATATACATATGCCAAAAACCAAGATTTGATGGTCAATTTCAAAATGGCGACCATATAGGGCCATCAGAGAATCACACTTTTGGCAGTTGCCCGTATAGGTCAAGGCATTATTCTTAGCTCATTATGCAATTTGTCAAAACCGAGGGATCTCTTAGCATAGCCTAACAACTTACGCCCATTTTGAATCTATTTGCCCAAGATCAAAATACGATGTTCAAATTCAAAATGGCAGCTGTGTGGAGTTATCTGAATCTCCTGATTTTCCATGTTGCTCGTGTATATCAAGGCATTATTCTTAGTTGATTGTGCAAATTTATCAAAACCGAAGGCTCTCACGTCATAGCCAGATAACTTTTGCTCATTTTGAATCTATTTACTTACTCGTCAGATTAAAAATGATAGTTAAATTCAAAATGGCGACCATGAGGAGTCATCCGGAAATTCTTTTTTTCTTCATATTACTGTTAGAATATTTTAATTCTAGGTACAAACTTGTTTAAATTGAGCAGAATAACGCCATGGCTTATTACATTATTCCTATTTTTATTCTGTTGGCATAATCCTCATCTGAGAATATAATTATTAAATTCAAAATGGTGACCATGTGGGTTCATCTGAGACTCATATTCTCATTTTGCTCTTATAATTCAAGGTATTGTGATTACATGGAGCTGAAAGTAGCAATTTCTCAAAGCCAAGCCCGTTCACAAAACAGATGGATCTGACTATTAATGGGCCTAGTTTGGCTCTATTGGTAAAATCATCAGCTAGAAAAATAATCATCGACAGACAATATAATGGTTACATAATGGTTACTATGCCCACCTTAAACCGTACACTACATACAACTAATTCCGCCTGTCTACTCATTCGCAACAATTGGTATTGTGGATTTTAATTTATAACCGATTGTACCCATTTTTTTACGTCATTTACTAAAAATTTACCCTAAAATCATCTTAATTTGAATAATTAACGTGCTATCTCTGACTAATTTAAACCTTACACTAAATACTACTGATTCAGTTTGGATACTCATTCGTAACAGTTAATATTCATTTATAACCGATTTACACCAATTTTTGACCTCATTTGACCCAAAAGTGAGCCTAAAATAACCTTAATTCTAATAATTAACGTGTTATCGATGACTACATCCAACCCTACACTACATTCAACTCGAATACTCAATCGTAACAATTAGTACTGCGAATATAACCGATTTTCCCAAAATTTTGACCGTATTTGACCCAAGAGTGACCCTAAAATGACCTTAATTCTTATAATAAACGTGTTATCTATGAATACCTTACACTCTACACTACTTACAAGTAATTCAGCTTGGATACTCATTGGTAACAAAGAATACGGTGGATGTTTATTTATAACCGATTTTTACCTATTTTTGACATTATTTGACCCAAAGAGTGGCCTTAATTGACCAAAATCAAGGTGGCATTCCCTCCTATCTTGATCCCTACCACTCAAAGAACTAATTTAGCATGGGTACCCATTTGTAACAAAAAATACCATCGGAAGTTTTTCAAAGCGTTTTTGAGGTCCTTGGCCGGTCGACTATTCGGCGCGTACCCTATTCGATTCAGATAATTTGTCTGCTATCGGCATTATTGGGATCAAGCTTATGGCATGGGTGTAATGGAAGATCCTCAATCCAGAGTTTTTTCTTCATCCAGAGTTGAGATTCTTTTGGTCTTTTCTTCCTCATCATATATTTGCGATAACCACACTTATCATGTTTGGAATAACCCGTGATATATTTCTTTCATTTATCACAGCGTTTTCCGACAAACATCGAGTTCTTTATATTTATTCTGTAAAAGCTTTGTCGGCAAGTATTGTGAATATCAGGGGATTTCGTCACTTCAGTCAGATTGATAAATGGATTTAATGCGTTTGGTCTATTTCCTTCGTTCGCGACCGAATGCACACAGCGACGACAACATTGCCGATTTCATATACATGTATATACTGACTGCTTCGTTAAGTTAGGACTTCATTAGGAGTCCACCCTCGGTATTATACCCCAAGTACGTAGTAGGGAGCATACTGGATTCCGCTTGTCCGTCCGTCCAAAATTCGTTTCCATGCAATAACGGCTCATCCATCTGATTCTTCCCAAATTTGATATGCATACCATGCCATGAGATGTAGCAGGGGTTTGCGTTTCGCCCACTTGCGCCTACAGATGGCGCCACCTGGTTGCAAAATTCGAATTTCGTTTCCGGGCAATAACTTTAAAACCGCTTATCGGATTCTTCTCAATTTGGTATGCATATACCATGCCAGGAGATGTCGCTTGGGATTGCGTTTCGTCCACCTGCTCCTAGTGGTGCTGAGACCTGGTGGCATAGTCTAAATTTGCTTTCCGGGCACACACTTGAGATTCTTTTCAAATTTGGCTTGCAGATATCATGCCATGAGATGTCGCGATACCTGATGAAAAAAAACTAAATTTGGTGATTATGGTGGGTTTCGTGTAAGCATGCTTACAAACATATATAACAAAGAATCCCCATCACTCTCATACCAGCTATCATGAGTCAAACAGTAACTCTCATTATGTATGGCAAGCAGCAGTTGCCGCCCTCATCTAAGCCCCGACAACAGCAACACCCTCAAAACTGTCATTTCGGCGAGGGACATAGCATCCTCTGACTGCTTGTTAAACATTATTAGAATCCCAATGCAGATGTAATCGTTTGTTACTTGGCCAATAAATACGACCCATCTTTACAATTACAACTAAACAAGTTCGCTGCGGTGAACATATCAACGGTAGGGTAACTAATCTAAATACCATATGAAATACTTCACGCGTACTTTCAACTGGTCGATGACAGGATCAATCGATAGCAGATACCTTTTATCTGACGTGATCTGTGGACATCATCAGTGCTTGATAGCGATTCTTCCTGGGTTTTTTTTTTGCATTTTGCTCTTATGCTTTCACATGCTGGAGCAGTCTGTAGTGGATAGTAATGTTTCTTAAAATATCTGACGAATTAAATTATCCACCAAATCTGCCGATTTAATGAGAGATGGAAATATCATACAACGGAGTAATTTAATCTTGGACAGTCTGGAGTAGTCTGAGTGCCTCCAGCGACAATCACGATCGGTTATTACGTTTGAAAACTGGAAGCACTAATGCAATGTTCAGAAATCCGAGTGCAGCTACTAATGAAATGATGAGGTAAATATTCAAGTTTTGCTATAGTGCGTCTCCACAGGCAATAATCGATCGGAATGCAATGACAATGACAAGAATTCTGAACAATGCAAACACCACCCTTCGTTCTCGATCAATAATGGAGACCCATCACCGAAAAATAAATTCACATTCCGGAATTCATGAGAAGTGTTTTGCCCTGTATAAAGAGATTTCGAAATTGTCAGACTCGTGGCTGGTATTTATGACTGCTATAAGCCACAGTGGTATTTAGTACATTATGGAACAGGTAAATTCTGTTCAGACTTAACCATCCCGGGAACCATTATCCGGTTGTCATAGTCTGTAACCTTCTAAACTGTCGTTGTATCACCTTCATTACTAGTTTGTAATCCTATCTTTCCCATTGCATTTAAGATACAATAACCACAACCTCCGTTAGAAGTTTCCAGTGAAAATCAGCAATTTCAACAGCAGTAACACAAAGTTATCAAGTTGTAAATCCCTGTGCCATATGGAAGATTTCAGATTTTGAGTGGAAGAACTATAGACTTTTAACTCACGATTAACATCACGGCAATACCCAACCTGCTGCAGGCTGATTATTATTTCACATCACTTGAACAGATTTGTGTAGATCGATATAATTATCGTCATCAAAATAAGCAGGAACAGGGCGGAGCACCCAAGCCTCTCACACTGGTGTGAAAGACATCAAAGTCCTAGGAAATGAGGACCGAATCCCAGTGCTTTTCCATAAGCGAGACTGTCATTCATACTTCGTGTGTTAGCTGGGTTAAAATATAGTAAGTGAACATCCATTGGTAACGGATTACCTCATTATATACCGCCATACAGCTTGACTGAATACGTTTGGAGGAATGAACAGTTTGTCAGGTGAAACTGGTATATCGAACTATTTCACAGGTCTGACCAGAGCTTAGGGCATGATCATTTTCTAGAATCGAAATTGCACTATTTGGAGATGAATTAACTTCTTTAATAGAAGAATCTATTAGGTCTAATGATGAATAGGAAATTTAGTAGTATATGCAGTTTTTGTTCCCGATATCTAAATATGATCATCTGTTCGAGTCTTTTTGTCCATCCGTCTTTCCATATTCTGCACTAAAGGTTTAAAAACTATCTCCATGCCCTTATAATTCGGAAAAGAGAATTTTTCTCACGAAATTATGAAATTTGGGCATTGAAAATAAAACCTTCGCGGATATCTGGTTCAGAGAATTTAGAGAGTATAGAGACTTTCTGATAGAATTGCTCTTTCCAGTTTTCAAACTTTGAAGGATCAAGACCTCTTTTGAACAATCCGCGAATCTCCAGATGCTTTGCCAGGCTATGCTCGACATTTTAACCTCATTGGAATTCTAACAGTGTGCTTCTCAATCTGTAAGCCATTTTTCGCTGAAAAATAACAAATTGACGAACATTGAAACTGTTCGGAATCACATCGTGTCCATTGGATTTTCGAGAATATGTTGCTTTTCCACGTAAATGGACTACGTTACATATCCTAGTGAATTGCTGTTGGTTTTAACAAAGGATTCTAGAATCAAGAAAATAAATCCCCCATATGGTTTCCCATTATACAGCAAACTTTACAGTAGTTGGCCAAGTTGTTCCGCGCTATCAGGTTGAACTACAAGGAACAGAGCATCATGATTTTTAATATCTCTTCACCAATTGAATTTGACAGCAAAATGGAGCAGCCATTGTGTGTAGTGCCGGGCTAAACACTGTCTCTGATTTATCAATAAAAAATCATCGAAATAATTTCCCGCACGGAGCACAGCCTTTGGACAGTTTCCGTTTTCTCCATATTGAATCAGTAACATCTAAGAAGTAAGTACACACCGACAGTCATTTGCAGTTGCACTATGTCTGAAATCTTAAGGAACAAGAGGCTCTGGCAGATGTTTGTAATCCCGTTTACAAGGATAAGTGTCAGAGTAACATGTCCTATCTTCAGGGCATATGAAGTGTTACGTTGTATTAGAGGTAAACGCGGTTGAATGGAAGAACATAATGGCGGCTTTCAAATTTTTGCAGGTATAACAAATTCTTAATTCGGGCTGTTAACTAAGAGAAAAAACACAAAGTAAAAGCTGTGAGCACAACCGTACATGCAAAATAGTATCTTTGAATAATACAACACGAGGCAACCAGACAGGTGTCAAAGATCAAGCAAAACATATTGCCCGATGCATGGCTTGGAATAAGTTCAAAGCGCAAAGTACATTGTTCTAGCAAATGTCATCGATGCCTGAAAAAAGACCTTTCGATATTTTTTGCACTTCTTTTATACCGTCTGTATAATGATTGGTAAATGGGGTAAGATTGTCCAAGTTCCACGCGATGCGCGATGAAGGCACAGCGATGACATTATACACGAAAGAAAGTTATCAAGGAGTGGAATACAGATCTATGGATAATGCGAGCTCACGTCCCTACATAATACCACAAAAGAGTACCTGCGTATAATTCATTGTTTTCGAATTCGAATTTCAGGCCCCCAGATTTCAAGTACCATGGATTAAATGTGGGTGGTGATGGCTGGCGTAATGATGTACATGTATGTACTGTAATTGAAAGCTGTGCTTATGAAATTATTGGACAATAAGCAGCGTTTTGGGCTACCAAACCGGGCGTGTATGTCAAACAGTGACGTTCAAGGTGGAAACGCAGCATATCAAGAATCAATTAATGAATACAACTTGGTTGCGAACATACTTTTAAATCCGAAGAAAATGTAATCGAAGAAGAATTGCTTTTCATTCCCATTGAGGATTGAGGTGATTAAGGATGTATGCATGATAGGATATTTGAAAATGATTCAGACATCTTTCAGGGATTCACGCCATGTCCACAAAAATACCCAAGAACTAATCTATTTCGCCAGAACTGCATTCTTCATCGAAGTTTGATAAGTTGAACGATGCATCAAGCAGTATGGCGGAGACATATGACGGAGACATATTGTATGGCGGAGACATATTTTTAGTAAGTGTATGGAGTGTAATACTAGCGTCAGATCCTATGGAAAAGACTCGTCATGATTTTTAGCCTTCCACCACTGAAATTCGGTTCCCATTCCATTCCATTATTATTCTTAATCCGATAGATGTCTCGTACTAGATTAAATATGCCTGGGGCAATCTTTCTACACGAACGTTCAATTTAGCCTTAATTTGGAAGATCGATTGATTATCACCTTGTCAGACATATTACCAAACTTGGCCCAGATTTCAGGTTTGTCTGATTTTTCACTTTTGATCTTTCACATAATAACATGCGGCTTTATGTTGCCAAATTTGTTTGGTGATGGATAAAGGAAGCACTTATCTGATTAAATGAATGATAAATATTTTGCCTGTGTAAACTAAACCGATATATGCCTGAACGAAACTATTAGCTTTTGAAAAAAATAATTATTCTAGATGGTCCCAGATCAAATTATTTTCATTATATAAAATGTCCGTGTCCTAGTGAGGTTTTAAGCACCGACAATGCGAATAACGAAAGTCGAAAACATTATGATTAATACATCACAAGGAAATGTCCATCTCCCAGCAGTGGTGATATAATCAAATAATGATTATACGATTATTCAAATGTGTCCTGTCTTTGATGATAATTTTTCGTCTGATAAATGACGGGTATCCAGTTACCGGTATAACTGCGTTTCAGTGTCCGTGAGTTCTCAAAATATATAAATACGACAAAGTCTACGATAATGTATTCTCGTATGAGAGAGAGAGAGAGAGAGAATTAAGGTTTAATATCGCGTTCAGCAATATTTCAGCTATATATCGACGATCAAACAAAATTCTAAGTACTCAAGTCACTAACTTAGTAATCCAACGCATTAAAACATACACACATTAAAACTTATGTAACAGCCCGATTTCTATCAAATAACCCAAGATGCAATCTTTCCTCACCCAACTAAACAGATCTTCCGAAGTAGTCGCTCGATAAAAAACGTCTCTTACAATCTTAAAATCTATGCATTCGATAAGAATATGTTTCACCGTGAGATCATCATGGCATGGAACACACCTTGGGACTGGCTCTTTTTTTAGTAAATGTTCGTGAGTTAATCGTGTAGGACCGATTCTATAACTCATGAAGTTTGTTATTATTCACAGCATCCCATAAAGATTGAAACAGCCGTCTCCATATCAGTACAGATAGAGGACCTGAAATCGCTATATGGGATTCCAACAGGATCAATCTCATCATCTAGGGCTGCCTTAGCCATCCTATCAGCCTCAGTATTACCTTTGATGCCAACGTGACTAGGCAACCAACAGAACACAATATCAATCTGTTGATCAAATCTACAGTCATGTAGTTGCAGAATACTCAAGATAGTGGGATGAGTCGAAGTTCCACTTTTAATCGCTTGGAGGCATGACAGTGAATCAATATATCAATATATTTTTTTCAGTGGCTCTAAAGACCCAAAGCCCCGTATGACAGTGTTATATTCAATACAGCGCCATCTACCTACACAAGGAAAATGGTGAACTCTCAGTTTAATAAGGGATGTCGTGGTTTCAAGTGCGCATGTCACATCCGGGTCTTAGGAAAGAAAAACAAAGCCACGTGGTCAAACGTTTGTATATGACAACATAGCTGGCTGGCACTGTTTTCTGCCGTTTCTGATTTTTTTTCGGCAAAGTGAGTTTTTTGGTGGCAGAGAAAATAAATACAGGTATTAGCGAAAAAAGAGAAGCCCAAAACAACACGCTAGCATATAAAATTCACCCGTAGAAAATGCCAAACGGTCCCAAACATTCAAAGAGGTTCAACATGCTCTGATTTGCCTGTCAGAACTCGTTCCGTTTGCGTAGTGAAGTCAGGTGTTGGGAAAAAGAGCTTTAAAAAAGAGAACAATAACTCTGGTCACCTGCTAGGCTTAAATTAATGAGAGGGTCCGCTTGAGTACGTGAGTGAATTCAATCAAGTATGTTGACTATGCGTTTTGCGGGTCCCACCCGTTGTGAGCCAAGAAATGTGGCGCAAGTTTACAGCCTTGCCAGTCAGAATAACTGTGTTTTTTTCCTTATGTGCGACTAAACAGGGATAACAAGTTAATATTTTATTTTTGACGATTACATCAAACCCATTTGAGGCAAAAAATCGCGCAGTTGGAGGGCCTTTACAACTCCTAAAATCTTCCACTGTCAGCATATGCTTCCATGCTTCTGCAGGCTTGGGGAACCACGTGATCGGTTTGTTTATCTTTCTTCAATCCCAGAATGCACCGCGGCCAGCGGAACTCCAATGAATCTTATTGTCCTAGCACTAAAAAATAATTATTCATTATCGACTCCCACCTAGGAAGATCCAGAAAAGAACTAGAAAACTAGAAAATAATAAGTTGTCAACAGTTTATAAATAGCCCGCGATATATATCAACAGTGCTCTCAAGGAACTAAAAGCCCCGTATGATCGTGTTACATTCAATAGAGCGCCATCTACCTACACAAGGAAAATGGTGATCTAGGTCAACCCAAATGGGCTGACCAAGACAAACAAAAAACCGCCGCGAACACCGAAAATCTGACGAATCCACTCAAAATTTCACCATGCACAGATGTCAAAAACGCCCACGAAAAATACTACACAAAAAATCTGGAATAATACCAGCTTAAAACCCCAGAAATACTCAAAATAACAGACGAAATTGTACGTGCAAATCACTCAGTCTGACTACATCCGGGAACCTCAACGTCCAAAATATTGCTTATGTATACTATGATTTTTTTTATTTGTTGCTAATGCTATCATACTAATTGTGTCGATTATGGGCGCGGAAATTCTTTAATGGACGACGGCTGAATATTCAATGACGAACTAGACGCTAGTATTATTATCTAATATGCTAGTTTTTCATGTCTAATATTCCAAATTTGTCAGTATTTGCGTGTTATTCCCACACTATTTATGCTATACTCGTACTTCGTCATGTTCTGAGACAGATTCCAATGAGTACCGACATGTATACATTAAAGGAATAGTAAACTCTGCGTAAACTCATGCTCGACATGACAGAATTATGCCATCAGATTCCAAAAACACGGGTAGAAAAAATTAACAAAATTCTACAGCTGAGTAGACACCGATTTATCGTTCACACTTTAACACTTTATGATCTGCGACATGTTGGAATGACTGTGACGTTTGTGGGCCATACTATTTTTATGTAGATGGCGCTGCGACAAATATGCCTCTGTCATCCGGGCTCTATCCCATAAGGTAAAGCATTAAACAACAACAACGGCAACATTAGCGGCGTTTCTTCCACTGCTATCGGGTGATGTGGCCTGATATTCTTGCCGCAGAAAGAGAGCTTGTGAAATCATATGCAAAATGCCACATGTCAACCTGTATATCAATTCGACATTCATATATCACGATCCTCATAATCGTCTCGGAGCGTAAAGAAAGGTCCACCGATCTGTCAAAAGCCATCGACACAATAATTTACAATTGATCTCCATGTTATTAGCTACTCTGGCTTGGGCCCAACTACGTCACAGGAATAATGTCAGGTGATATTTAAAGGATTTTCATTGGCTAACGGCTCTCGGGCTTGCTAAAATGGCGACCTCCACGGATTATTGATCTGGGCAATAATTCTGATGTTCAAAATGATCTCATTCATTCGGAATTACTAGAAATTACAAGCGTCTAGTCCGTCATTCATAATCCAGCCGTCGTCCATTAGAGAATATCCGCGTCCATAATCCAAAGACCTATTCCATCTCCATACAACAGTATCAGCACCAAACCCAAAAAGACAAAAGTATACACAAACATAGGCCTGCCTCCTGCAAGAGAGAAGCGGTCAACAGTCCCCAATGATGCCGGCAAGACATCACGATGTTCCAAAATATCAAATCCGCATCGCTGATCAGCTGATTTGTTTTGTTTTTCGAATACTAATGATATAGTTCTTTCGATATACGTATGCATCATCTTAGGGTTTTCCATTCCTTTAATAGAATTAAAGTCTGTCCATTTTAATTAGTCGTCTACTTTTGAGCTTGCCAAAAATCAATAGTTAATCCTGCATGAATTATCTTTTTTGCAACGTGTAGAACAAACTGAACTCTACAAAATGACTACCATTTCCCCATGATATCGATAATATATCACGCTTGAAATAACTTTGTCATTTTCTCCATATAAAACTCCAGTACAGTTGTTTCGTGTACCCAGCCTCAATTACACAAGAATACGTCATAATGTATTCATCTTCACTGTCACAAAGGTCATTGATGCCGTATAAAGTAATAACAGGCGGTCCGTGGGAGTGAGAGAGAGAGAGAGAGAGAATTAAGGTTTAATGTCGCGTTCAGCAATATTTCAGCTATATAGCGACGATCAAACAAAATTCTAAGTATTCAAGTCACTAACTTAGTAATCCAACGCATTAAAATATACACACATTAAAACTTATGTAACATCCCGATTTCTCTCAAATAAACCAAGATGCACTCCTCCCTCACCCGAATAAAAATATCTTCCAAAGTAGTCGCTCGATAAAAAGCATCTCTTACAATCTTAAAATCTATGCATTTCTCAACTACTCAGGAAAATGTGCAACTGAGAAATAAATGTTACTGTAGCTAAAAGGCGTGGCAATATGTCAATATACAATGTATGGGTGAAGTTCCATTAAAAACTTGACAGGCGAACTTGTTAAAACCGTCATGAATATCCCTACCAATGCCCCTACCGCATATATCATCACCAACCTGTAACCATCTCGGTCATCTATACGCGGTAAGACTGACCCTGGGATCGTGTGTATCCATTTACAGCCTACTTTCGGCAAGTGCGAGAGGGAATTTCCAGAAATCAATACCACGTGACTTCGTCAGCCAATCAGCTAAAGTCTACCGACGTAACCCCAACGTAACTCGCCATTTTCGAATCATGTGATGCCCTACTTGTTGAAAATTACAGATCTACCACACCTCTTGGGTGATACGAAAGTTATTCATACCTATATATTTTGTAAGCCTAGCCTTTATCTGTTTCCGAAGTGGTTTGAAAACCTGTAATTTATCAGATTCCTCGAGTCTGTTCTCTGCCGGATGAAGGCCGAACAGAATCCCGTAATATACCGGATATCGCTCCGCAATAATGGAGACTCACGATTCGCAAGCCATCTTATGGATGGCGAAGTGTACGCAAATGATATCATCACCAGCCAGGCAGCAACTCCCTGTGGAGCCAGAATGATTAAATAAAACAATGCAGATTAACAATCAATCCCCGCAGCGAAACATGTATATACAGACTATACGCTTGGTAAAGGGAAAAAGAGATTCAGAAAGTAGCACATTTTCGGGTGTTTTCGACGGGAAAACGGTCGGATAAAATTCGAAATAATTATTTATTTAAGCTCACTATAAGGGATGTAAGCTTTATTTATTTTGAAAAAAACTGCTACATGTATAGGTTTCACCTGGGAATACGTAATTATATTAGAGACAAACGTCAATGATCAAAGATGTTCATGGTGAGTTCATTGATGATCCAATCAAGTTCTAGATTGTTCTACTCCACGTTTACATAAGGGATTTTCCCCCATGTTTTCAAATTTAACAATTATTAAGCTGGAACTAGGTCACCAGTGATTTACAATCAGATGACCGAACGTTATCCACTTCAAACAAGCTTCAATCCTGAGTAGCGCAATTGCTCTGGCCATCCTTCTGCGTATTGTCAAACACTTACATGTATGTTACCGTACGGTTCGGAAGGAGCTTTGTATGTGCATTTTATTATTGCACCCAACGCGAGTGCCATGTTCCTGGTTTGAGGAAATCAGATAGATGCATCTGAGATATTTATGAAATTCTATATCACTTCTCAGATAATTTTGTTTTGTAGAATGTATTTGAAATGCAATGTTTCAGCCATGAACTAGATAAATTTATATGTTTAGTGCCGGTGGAAAATGCTCATTTATCCTCGAATATATCAGGACAGTTGAGCCTCCTAGGAGACATATCGGAGTAATATGTACCCCTGTCTCGATTAAAGCATACGGGGGGTTCTGAGCCACTCAGGTGTGAAAGAAATCACAACCCTGGGAAATTAGGACGGACTCCCAGTGGTTTTCCATAAGCGAGACTATCATTCATAGTTCCTGTGTTAGGGAAACAGGGTGTTAGTAAGTAAACATCCACTGGTAACGGACTACCTCATTATACACCGCCAAAGACTTGATTGAATACGTTTGTAGGAGTGAACAGTTTGTTCTGTGAAACTGGTGTATCGAACTGTGTCACAGCCCTGAACAGAACTTAGGGCATGATCATTTTCTAGGATCGAAATTGCACTATTTCGGGATGAATTAACTTCTTTCCCGAGAACTAAAATTATCATCTTTTCAGGTCTTTTTGTCGATCCTCCTTTCCATATTCTGGACTGAATGTTTAAAAAAGATCTGCATGCTCTTATAATACGAGAATTTTTCTCAAGAGATAATACAATTTGAGCATTGAAAATAAAACCTTCGCGGATATCTGGTTTAGAGAATGCCGTGTCAAATATAAAGACTTTTTTGATAGAATTGACCTTTCAAATTTTCAAACTTTGACGGATCAAGGCAGTTAAAAAGCAGTTTTCAGTCATCTTTTGAACAATCCGCGAATCTCCAGATGCTGTGCCACGCTATCCTCGACATTAACAGTGTGCCCCTCAATCTGTAAACGGCAAAATGAAGAGGCCCTTTTTCGCTGAAAAATAACAAATTGACAAACATTGAATCTGCTCGTAATCACATCGTGTCCATTGGCTGTTCGAGAATATGTTGCTTTTCCACGTAAATGGACCACGTCACATATTGGGAGGATAACGCCATGATATTCTTGTTTTGAAACCCTAATATGGGTAGGTCTCTGAAATCCATTTACGGTTACTCTGGGTAAACATTCCTCTAGGCATCCATCTGCATACTCCACCTCTTCTGTTTAGGTTAGAATAAGATATCCTAGTGGATTGCTGCTGATTTTAACAAAGGATTCTAGAATCAAGGAAATAAATCCCCTCATATGATTTCCCATTATACAGGATACTTTACAGTAGTTGGCCAAGTTGTTCCGCGCTATCAGGTTGAACTACGAGGAACAGAGCATTATGATTTTTGCATTTTAAATATCTCTTCACCAATTAAATTTGACAACAAAATGAGGCAGCCATTGTGTGTAGTGCCGGGCCAAACCCATTCTCTGATTCATCAATAAAAAATTATCGGAATAATTTCCTGCACGGAGCACAGCCTTTGGATAGTTACAGTCATCGACTTCAGTCACTTCTCCTCTATAGCTGGACAGTCATCGACTTCAGTCACTTCTCCTCTATAGCTGGACAGTCATCGACTTCAGCCACTTCTTCTCTATAGCTGGACAGTCATCGACTTCAGTCACTTCTCCTCTATAGCTGGACAGTCATCGACTTCAGCCACTTCTCCTCTATAGCTGGACAGTCATCGACTTCAGTCACTTCTCCTCTATAGCTGGACAGTCATCGACTTCAGCCACTTCTCCTCTATAGCTGGACAGTCATCGACTTCAGTCACTTCTCCTCTATAGCTGGACAGGTTAACACAATATTTAGGATGATGTTATTCGATCATGCTAACCCGCATGCAGAGTTTGGGATTTCGCGAGTTTTGTGTGAGTGCATTGTAAAACTGAGAATTGTGTTTCTCCTGGATACATATTTCTACAATGTATTCTTGATCCTAGCTAGATGTAGATTCTTAATCAAAGTCTATTGACGATTTCGCTCTGGCAGGACCCTGGCGCATAAACTTTCGTCGCTGCATCGTCGTCGTTCAGTTATAAGCTACATGTGCCACATTCTGAGAAATTTGAGCTCGTCGCCTAACACAATATGACGAACAGGCAATAAGATACATGTAAGTTGACATTCCCTTCTTCGAGGAATGAAGAGACTAAGTTAACACGACTAACTGGTCATTTGCCAAATATTGTCTTTGATCAGCACGTGTATCAGACGATTCGAGTTGCGCTACGCACAATCTTCTGTGATGTTGTAAGGTCTAGGTTTGGGCATTTGATTGGCTCCCACCCGCCCCAAGCTGTTCGCCCTACAGAAGTATGTATCTTAAAAACATGCGTTTCCAGCCTAATGGAACAGTATGCTACTTTAGGACCTACATTTAATCCTTTTAATCTAAATTTGCGAAGGGACCAAACTATACCCAAAGAATCAATCTAAATTCGTTAGCAACTCCCTTGATCCGTGGAGTTTAAAACTTTAGACGGCGCAGTAATTTTATTGTTAAACTGTACGATTGTTCAATTCAATATGTGGTGGAGTAATGCTATTATATATGCGAGGTAGAATAGTCTGTTAGATTTCAGCGAGACGATCGATCTTCTGCACACGGTACCCTCGATGCACACGGTAATTCCCTCGACGACTCTAGGCCAAATAAAGGAATAGAATCAGTGTTTTTTTTTTAATAATGGTACGTTATGTGTGAAATCTTAAGGAGCAAGAGGATCTGCCAGATGTTTGTAATCCCGTTTACAAGGATAAGTGTCAAAGCAACATGTTCTATCTTCAGGGCATATGAAGTGTTACGTTGTATTAGAGGTAAACCTGGTTGAATGGAAGAACACACTGACGGCTTTCAAAGTTTTGCAGATACAACAAATTCTTAATTCGGGCTGTTGACTAAGAGAAATAGCACAAAGTAAAAGCTGTGAACACAACCTAGATGCAAAATAGTATCTTTGATTAATACAAAACGAGGCAACCAGACAGGTGTCAAAGATCAAGCGAAACATATTGCCCGATGCATGGCTTGGAATAAGTTCAAAGCGCAAAGTACATTGTTCTAGCAAATGCCATCGACGCCTGGATAATGACCTTTCGGTATTTTTTACACTTCTTTTATACAGTCTCGGTCATAATTTTAGTAAATGGGGTAAGATTGTTCAAGTTCCACGCGAGTGATGACATTATACACCAAAGAGAGGTATCAAGTGAGTTGTTTGCATCCGTTTGAAGAGTGGAATACAGATCTATGGATAATGCGAGCTTACGTCCCCACATAATGCCACAAAAGAGTACCTGCGTATAATTCATTGTTTTTGAATCGAAACCCATCGTCCCAGGCCCCCAGATTTCAAGTACCATGGATTAAATGTTGGTGGTGATGGTTGGCATAATGATGTACATGTATGTATTGTAATTGAAAGCTGTGTTTATGAAATTATTGGGACAATAAGCAGCGTTTTGGGCTACCAAACCTGGCGTGTATATGCCAAACAGAGACGTTCACGGTGGAAACGCAGCATATCAAGGATCAATTAATGACTACAACTTGGTCGCGAACATACTTTTAAATCCGAAGAAAATGTCATCGAAGAAGAATTGCTATTCGTTCCCATTGACGCGGGAATAAGGATGTATGCATGATAGAATATTTGAAAATGATTCAGACAATCTTGCATGGATTCACGGCATGTCCACAAAAATACCCAAGAACTAATCTATTTCGTCAGAACTGCATTCTTCATCGAAGTTTGATAAGTTGGACGATGCATCGAACAATATATATAGAAATATTTTTAATAAAAGTATGGAGTGTAATACAGTCGTCAGATCCGTTATTCAGCCTCTAGTTTACGTTCGTGAACAAGTTCCGTTACCATAATTAAAACACACGATTGATGAGGTACTCTTAGCACAAAAATCCATTAATGCACGGAATCGAAAACGTCTTCTATCATGACCAGTATTCTCAATATTTCCTGTACAAAGTTGTATCTGTGAGACAATAATGTCTAAAAGGTTATATAATTAATATCCATATATATATATAGTGTTGTCAAATTTCACATTGATATTAATTATGGCTGAGGAATGAGCGTTAATGAATGCAGAAATAATGGATAGAGCTTGATGGCTTCTGATATTAATGCATGTATGTCGGTGATCTTGAAGACCGAGCATATCAATGAACTGATACTGTCAGTGATGAGGCATTGTAGTATAGAGAGTATAGAAATTCCAGGTTTCTACGTGTCTGCATGTTAATTGATTTACATCAAGCTTTCCGTGTGATATTTGAGTGTTTTGATATCCACATACATTCAACAGCGTAGTTTCTTGAATTAGCAACACAATAGTTTTCCCAAAATTGAGTTTATTTCCCGTAAGACCCTTCTCAACAAGGTGGACAGAAGTTTGGTCTTAAGATTTCTGGAATCACCCATGCATCTTGTTTTGCATGATATTATATGCATTTTGGATGTCCAGTAAAGTTTTCATACACACACGTTTGAGTTCTCAGAAGTGTGATATATCATCCCGAAAACTTGCCCATATACACAAAAATTTCCTTATTTTGACACGTATGTGGGTCAGTATATTTTCCTGTAGAGTTATATGACTTCTTGTCAGTATGCCGCTCTCTCTTCCTACCTCCATGTTATGTTGCATTATAAAAGTATAGAGTACTTTTCAAATAGCTTAGGTTGCCAAGATGGATACATTCAACTCGTAAGTTCATTTAAAGAATGCGTTACTACGTTTATATACTAACTTGAATTCTTGAAATGGTCACTTGATTTATTCACTCTCAGATTCCTATGGCGAAGACCCGTCATGATTTTTAGCCTTCCACCACTGAAATTCAGTTCCCATTCCATTCCATTATTATTCCTATTCCGATAGATGTCTCGTAGTAGATTAAATATGCCTGGGGCAATCTTTCTACACAAACGTTCAATTTAGCCGTAATTTGGAAGATCGATTGATTATCACCTTGTCAGACATGTTACCAAACTTGGCCCAGATTTCAGGTTTTTCTGATTTTTCACTTTTGACCTTTCACACAAGTACACGCGGCTTTATGTTGCCAAATTTGTTCGGTGATGGATAAAGGAAGCACTTATATGATTAAATGAATGTTGAATATTTAGCCTGTGTAAACTAAACCGATATATGCCTGAAGGAAACTTTAGCTTTTGAAAAAAATAATTATTTTAAATGCTGCTGGGGACACCTTTTGATGGTCCCAGATCAAATTATTTTTCATTGTATAAAATATCTGTGTCCCAGTGCGGTTTTAAGCATCGACATAGCGAATAACGAAAGTAGAAAACATTATGATTCATACATCACAAGGAAATGTCCATCTCCCAGCAGTGGTGATATAATCAAATAATGATTATACGACTATTCAAATGTGTCCTGTCTTTGATGAGAATTTTTCGTCTGATAAATGACGGGTGTTCAGCTACCGGTATAATTGCGTTTCAATGTCCGTGATTAGTTCTCAAAATATATAGCTACGACAAAGCACCCGATAATATATTCCCATATGAATTGATAAATGTCCAAACTAAGATTTATGCATACTATGATTTTTTTTAATTTGTTGCTAATGCTATTATATTAATTAGGTCTTTTGATCATGGACACAGAAATTCTTTATTGTACGACGCCTGAACATTGAATGACGGACTAGACGTCATTACCACAGTCTCACACCTGAGCTCCGACAGCGTCTTCAAAGGAAGATAGGTATCTGAGGCAAATAGATAGACAACGGATGCTACATGTAGTCGATTAGGGAAATAAAATACCAGTTTCAGTCAGGACAACCACTGCCAGGTACAGGTTGTCCGTACTGTGGGACAACCATTATTGCTACAGGTAATGGTTCCGGTGAGCGTGTACCCTGCTTGATGAACTCATTTGTCTGTTGGTATCAGCGTTATTGTCTCTGACACGTTTCGGGCCAATTTTTCTTATTGTAATTGTTCCTCTGGCGCGTACCATATTCGATGAGATCATTTGTCTGCTATCAACATTATTGAGATCCAGCTTATGGCATGGGTGTAATGGAAGATCCTCAATCCAGAGTTTTTTTCTTAATCCTGAATCTTTTGGACGTTTCTTCCTCCTCATATATTTCCGATAACCACACTTATCATGTTTGGAATAACCCGTGACATATTCCTCCCATTTATCACAACCTATTTAGACATACATCCAGTTCTTTATATTTATTTTGTAAAACCTTTGTCGGCACGTATTGTCAATGAAAACATCAGGGGATGTTGTCACTTCAGTCAGATTGATCGATGGATATTGCGCATTTGGCCTATTTCCTTCGTTTGCGACCCAACTTTGCCGATTTCACCTACATGTATATACTGACTGCTTGGTTCAGTTAGGATTCCATTTTCCATGCAGAGTCCCCCCTCATTATTATACCCCATGTATGAAGTAAGGAGTATACTGGATTCCGCTTGTTCGTCTGTCTGAAATTCGTTTTCGGGAAATAATTGCTCATCGGATACTTCCCGAATTTGATATGCATGCCATTCCGAGATGTAGCTTGGGATTGCGTTTGCGCACTTGCGCCTACAGATGACGCCACCTGGTTGCCACATCCGAAATTCGTTTCTAAGCAATAACTTGAAAACCGCTTATCGGATTCTTGTCAAATTTGGTATGCATATACCATGCCAGGAGATTGCGATTCGCCCACTTGTTCTTATAGGTTTTGAAAAAGTCTAAATTGGTGTCCGGGCAATAACTCGAAGAGCCCTTTGGCTTACCGATATCATGCTATAGACGTCGCTTGGGGTTGCGTTTCACCCACTTGCGTCTACAGGTGGCGCCATCTGATGGGAAAATCTAAATTCGGTGATTACGGTGGGTATCATATATCGCAAAGAATTCCCATCACTCTCATATCAGCTAATACCTCATGAGTCAACAATAACTCTCATTATGTATGGCAAGCAGCAGTTGCCTCCTTCATCTATACCCCGACAACAGCAACACTCTCAAAATTGTCGCTGCCATTTCGGCGAGGGACCTAGCATCCTCTGCCTGCTTGTTAAACATTATTAGAGTCCCAATGCAGATGTAATCGTTTGTTAATTGGCCAATAAATACGACCCAACTTTACTATAATAAGTGATGAACACGTCAACGGTATGGTAACTAATCTAAATACAATACCTGGAATACTTCACGTGTTCTTCCAACTGGTCGATGATTGGATCAATCGATAGATGATGCTATTTATCTGACGTGATATTTGTGGACATCATCAGTGCTTAATAGAGATTCTTCATTTTTCTTTGCCATTTTGCTGTTTTGCTTTCACATGCTGGAGTAGTCTGTAGTGGATCGTAATGTTTCTTAAAGGAATAGTAAACTCTGCGTAAACTCATGCTCGACATGACAGAATTATGCCATCAGATTCCAAAAACACGGGTAGAAAAAATTAACAAAATTCTACAGCTGAGTAGGCACCGATTTATCGTTCACACTTTAACACTTTATGATCTGCGACATGTTGGAATGACTGTGACGTTTGTGGGCCATACTATTTTTATGTAGATGGCGCTGCGACAAATATGCTTTTGTCATCCGGGCTCTATCCCATAAGGTAAAACATTAAACAACAACAACGGCAACATTAGCAGCGTTTCTTCCACTGCTATCGGGTGATGTGGCCTGATATTCTTGCCTCAGAAAGAGAGCTTGTGAAATCATATGCAAAATGCCACATGTCAACCTGTATATCAATTCGACATTCATATATCACGATCCTCATAATCGTCTCGGAGCGTAAAGAAAGGTCCACCGATCTGTCAAAAGCCATCGACACAATAATTTACAATTGGTCTCCATGTTATTAGCTACTCTGGCTTGGGCCCAACTACGTCACAGGAATAATGTCAAGTGATATTTAAAGGATTTTCATTGGCTAACGGCTCTCGGGCTTGCTAAAATGGCGACCTCCACGGATTATTGATCTGGGCAATAATTCTGATGTTCAAAATGATCTCATTCATTCGGAATTACTAGAAAAGCTGATTTGTTTTGTTTTTCGAATACTAATGATATAGTTCTTTCGATATACGTATGCATCATCTTAGGGTTTTCCATTCCTTTAAAATATCTGACGAATCAAATTATCCACCAAATCTGCGGATTTATTGAGAGATGGAAATATTATACAACGGAGTAATTTGATCTTGCACAGACCGGAGTAGTCTGAGTGCCCCCAGCGGCAATCACGATCGGTTATTACGTTTTAAACCTGGAAGCACTAACGCAGCTAGAAATGATGAGGCTGGAAATGATGAGGTAAATATTAATGTTTAGCTAGAGTGTGTCTCTACAGGCAATAATCGATCGGAATACTAAAGAAAACAATGACAAGAATTCTGAACAATGCAAACACTACCCTTCGTTCCCCATCAATGATGGAGACCCATCACCGAAAAATAAAATTCACATTCCGGAATTCAAGTTTTATGCCCTGTATAAAGAGATTTCGAAATTATCAGACTCGTGGCTGGTATTTATGACTGCTATCAGCCACAGTGATATATAATACATTATGGAACAGGTAAATTCTGTTCAGACTTAAGCATCCTGGGAACCATTATCTTCTTGTCATAGTCTGTATCCTTCTAAACTGTCGTTGTATCACATTCATTACTAGTTTGTAATCCTACCATTCTAATTGCATTTATAAGATACAATAACCACAACCTCCGTTAGAAGTTTCAAGTGAAAATCAGCAATTTCAGCGATTTCAGCAATTTCAACAGCAGTAACACAGCAGTAAATCCCTGTGCCATATGGAAGATTTCAGATTTTGAGCGGAAGAACTATAGATTTTAACTCACGATTAACATCACGGCAATACCCAACCTGCTGCAGGCTGATTATTATTTCACATCACTTGAACAGATTTGTGTAGATCGATATAATTATCGTCATCAAAATAAGCAGGAACAGAACCGATATGATAGCTATAATTCTGTAGGAATTCATTTCGTAATCCGAACTGCCGATTCGTCCCTCTTGACTGCGTGTGTCATCCGCTTTGATCTCAGTCGACTTCCTTCTATAAACACAAAAACGATTAATAGGAGCAGACGATCGTCTTATATCTCCGGGATATCCCGGATACAGGAGATTATGTCCGCTATCAGAATGTCTCCGACTCTCTCGTTCCCCATACTGCTCCATGGGTACGGCGAGAGACTTTCTTCGAGAATCATGGCTCTTCCGAATGTACGTCCGCATTGTGATATTAATTCTTCAAAGAGCACATTAACTCATTGATTGAAATAACACAGTCAATAGTTTAGAAAATTCCCAGCAATCACCTGATGACTTGTAACAGAAAATAGTCCGAAGAAGTTTGAATCCAAGGAAAGATTATCCGGGTTCAGTCAGTAATCGTACTCCTCCAGTGACGCTATGGTATCATTCCAGATGTATTGATTGGAATATAAACTCATATTAATGTATATATTTTGTTCGAACAAAATCAGCACGCATAAATCCCTGTATACCAGCAACGAGTCAAATAATGTCAAATATCATGCGGCCAACATGCTTCTCCAATATATTGGACATCTGACAAAAATAAATATCCAAGCCAATATCCCACAGCCTCCTACACGAACACTGCATCGTTAAGCCACAGGCCGCTATAACTCCTCAAGTGTGTCTGTCACATAACTTGCAAACATATCTCCATGCAGACTCGAGCTCCGTGTTCGGAGAATGCAAAGGCTATAAAATGCGCTTGTCACCTTCTCGCATCGTTGTTCAGCTTCTCTCCCGCACCACGTGTGCCACTTTCCTTAAAGCATCTGTCGACTACCGACCCTTCTACAAGAGAGCCACAAATGCCGTGCTGTTCTTGGCTGTTGGGTAAACCATGTCCAACTGACTCTATATTATCGACTGTTCGAAATCAATGTTACGTGAGGTATTGGATTTTCATGGCAACTCCTCGATCTGTTATGATTGGTGGTTTAGGACGGTTAACATTTTCTTCCTTTTTTTTGGAGTTGGCAATTAGCTTTGATTGATTTCCTATGTTTTACATTAACCTACCCTAAAACAGTTGAACTTCCTACCGTAAGAGTTTTACATCTCTTCCTTATGGAACTCTTGGACAAGTCTCAATCGATTGCATTGCGAGATGCCTATATAACAATCCATGCATGTGATCATATCCACTACCACATAGTATTGGCTTCTCACCGTCGATAAAATGCAAATAAGTTAGGAAATTGTTACAGCGATGATGGCTTGTACTGACGGCATTGCCGGGAGCATTTAATCGAGGCTTCACGATTGATGCGTCCCTCCTGAGTAGCGCAATTGCACTGGTCATCCCTCCGCGTATAGTCAAACTCTTATGTTACCGTACGGTTCTGAAGGAGCTATTAGCTGTTATTATTGCATCCATCGCGATTGCAATGTTCCTGATTCGAGGGAATCAGCGAGATGCATCTGAGATATTTTCTGAAATTCTATATCACTTCTTGGATAATTTGTTTCGTGGAATGTCCTTGAAATATAATGTTCCGGTCACGAACTGGAAAGAATTATACGTTTAGAACCGGTGTAAAATGCTCATCTATCTTCGAACATCTATGTCCAAATACCTTCACGTCCGCAAACACTCTCTACACCCTCCCCACCACCACCTACATGTCCTTTTCCAAAGTAATTTTGGGGGACAGTCCTATCCTAGGAGATATATCAGAGTAATGTGTTTCCCTTTCTGGCTTAAAGCGTACAAGGAGACAGTTCGTCGTGGGGCGGAGCACCTGAGCCTCTCACACAGGTGTGAAAGACATCGAAGTCCTAGGAAATTAGGACCGAATCTCAGTGCTTTTCCATAAGCGAGACTGTCATTCATAGTTCGTGTGTTAGCTGGGTTAAAATATAGTAATGAACATCCATTGGTAACGGATTACCTCATTATACACCGCCATACAGCTTGACTGAATACGTTTGGAGGAATGAACAGTTTGTCATGTGAATTGTACATCGAACTATTTCACAGGTCTGACCAGAGCTTAGGGCATTATCAATTTCTAGAATCGAAAGTGCACTATTTGGAGATGAATTAACTTCTTTATAGAAGAATCTATTGGATCTAATGATGAATAGGAAAATTTTATAGTATATGCGCTTTTTGTTCCCGAGATCTAAATATTATCATCTGTTCAATTCTTTTTGTCCATCCGTCTTTCCATATTCTGGACTAAAACGATCTCCACGCCCTTATAATTCGGACAAGAGAATTTTTCTCACGAGATTATAAGATTTGGGCATTGAAAATAAAACCTTCGCGAGTTCTGTGTAAATTCATTGTAAGAATGAGACTGGTGTTTCTTCTGGATACAAATGTCTAGAATGTATCCTCGATCCTGGCTAGATTTACATTCTCAATCAAAGCCTGTTGATGATTTCGCTTTGGCAGGATCCTTGTAAACTTTCGTCGCTGTGACGTCATCGTACAGTTATAAGCAGCATGTACCGCTATTCTGCGAAATTTGAGCTCGTCACCTAACACGACATATCATATGGGCAATAACATCAGTTGACATTCCTTTCTTCAAGGAATGAAGGGACCAAGTTATCACGACTATCTGGCCATTTGCCAAATATTATTTTTGCTCAGCTCGTGTATCAGACTTCGTTTTGATTGGAGTTGCGCTACACACAACCTTCTGTGACGTAAAACTCAGAAGATGTTCGCCTTGCAGACGTATATCTCTCAGAAGCATGCGTTTCCAGCAGAATGGAACAGTAAGCTACTTCACGACCTACATTGAATCCTTTTAATCTAAATTCACGAAAGGACCAGAATCTACCCAAAGAATCAATCTAAATATGTCAGCATTTCCTTGATCCGTGGAGTTTGAAACTTTAGACGGCGAGGTAATTTTACTGTTAAACTGTACGACAATTCAATTCAAAATGTGGTGGAGTAATGCTATTATATATGCGAGGTAGAATAGTCTGTTAGAATTCAGCGAGACGATCGATCTTCTGCACACGGTATCCTCGATGCAAAAGTGCAATAATGGTACGTTATATGTGAAATCTTAAAGGGAACGTAAACTCTGTGGTAAAACACCGCGGGAATTATACAAGAGTCCCGATAGATTAAAAAAATCGTGACAAATATTTTTCCCCATTTTTTTCCAATGAATGAGACAGACGCAAACATAGAAAATACCGTGATTTGGAATTTCTTGGGGGCGCCGCCATGTTTATTTTTATCCAATGGGAAAGCGTGAAATTCAGTTGTGCCGATAATCTCCTACGTCATCGAACATTCTCTGCGTCGAGATAACATGGCCGCATATGGTCGTTTTCATGCACTCCTCCGTTCCCCGACTAACAGAGGCTATGTTATAGATTAGCTTTGATGTAGAATACGGCCTGATTCTAGCAGATATTCTACGATGCCGGGCTGCTCCGCATTTGGCTGTCACAATGTACCAGGTAATCCCGACACGTCGCACTATCATTCTCCTTCATGTTTGTAAGCTACGGTCTCGAATACTGCACTCTGCCAATTGACGCGTTTTTACCTTCAGAGGCAGAAGAACTAGTGTCCGCTGACGTCACGATTCTTCAAACATGGAGGCCTCTATGTTGTTCTAGTGTAACGAAGTTAAAACGTTTAGTACTGCTTTGAAAAATTGTAAAAAAATATCTGATACACGATTTGGATTCTATGAGGAAAAAGCTTTAACTGGCCATACACATTTCTCCAGAGTTTACGTTCCCTTTAAGAAGCAAGAGGCTCTGCCAGATGTTTGTAATCCCGTTTACAAGGATAAGTGTCAAAGCAACATGTTCTATCCTCAGGGCATATGAAGTGTTACGTTGTATTAGAGATAAACGCGGTTGAATGGAAGAACATAATGACTGCTTTGAAAGTTTTGCAGAAACAACAAATTCTTAATTCTGGCTTTCAAAGTTTTGCAGAAACAACAAATTCTTAATTCTGGCTGTTAGCCAAGAGAAAAGGGACAAAGTAAAAGCTGTGAACACAACCGTACATGTAAAATAGTATCTTTGATTAACACAAAACGAGGCAACCAGACAGGTGTCAAAGATCAAGCGAAACATATTGCCCGATGCATGGCTTGGAATAAGTTCAAAGCGCAGAGTACATTGTTCTAGCAAATGCCATCGATGCCTGAAAAATGACCTTTCGATATTTTTTACACTTCTTTCATACAATCTCGGGCATAATGATTGGTGAATGGGGTAAGATTGTTCAAGTTCCACGTGAGTGATGACCTTATACACCAAAGAGAGTTATCAAGGGAGTTGTTTGCGTCCGTTTGAGGAGTGGAATACAGATCTATGGATAATGCGAGCTTACGTCCCCACATAATGCCACAAAAGAGTACCTGCGTATAATTCATTGTTTTCGAATCGGAACCCGTCATCCCAGGCCCCCAGATTTCAAGTACCATGGATTAAATGTGGGTGGTGATGGTTGGCGTAGTGCTGCACATGTATGTATTGTAATTGAAAGTTGTGTTTATTAAATTATTGAACAGTAAGCAGCGTTTTGGGCTACCAAACCTGGCGTGTATGCCAAACTGAGACGTTCAAGGTGGAAACGCAGAATATCAAGGATCAATTAATGAATACAACTTGATCGCGAACATACTTTCAAATCCGAAGAAAATGTCATCGAAGAAGAATTGCTTTTCATTCCCATTGACGCGGGATTAAGGATGTATGCATGATAGGATGGTTGGAAATGATTCAGACAATCTTTCGGGGATTCACGGCATGTCCACAAAATACCCAAGAACTAAACTCGTTCGTCAGAACTGCGTTCTTCGTCGAAGTTTGATAAGTTGAATGATGCATCAAGCAATATGGCGGAGAAATATTTTTAATAAGTGTAATACTAGCGTCAGATCCGATATTTAATTGCCAACTGACGTTCATGAACAAGTTCCGTTACCATAATTAAAACACCCGATTAATAAGACACTCTTAGCATCAAATTCCTTTGATGCAGGGAATTCAAATTGATCTTCTATCATGTTGAGTGTTCTGAATAATTCTTGTACACAGTTGTATCCGTAAGACAATAATGTCAAAATGGTTAAATAATTAATACCCATATATACTGTTGTCAAATTTCACATTGATATTAACAATGACTGAGGAATGAGCGTTAATGAATGTAGAAGAAATGGATAGGGCTTGGTGACTTCTGACATTAATGTATGTATGTATGTATGTATGTAAGACCAAGAATATCAATGAACCAATGCGGTCAGTGATGAGGGGTTGTAGTATAGAGAGTAGAGAAATTCCAGGTGGATACGTGTCTACGTGGTATTTATTTTCCATCAAGATTTCCATATTATATTTGGGTGTTTCTTGAATTAGCAACACAATAGCTTTCCCAAAAATGAGTTTAATTGCTGTAAGACTCTTCTCAACAAGGTGGACAGAAGTTTGGATTTCTGGAATCATCTATGCATCTTGTTTTGCATGGTAATACATGCATTTAGGTGTCCCGTAAAGTTTTCGTACATATACGTTTGAGTTGTCAGAAGTGAAATGCCTTGTTTGTGGATATATCATCCCGAAAATTGGCCTATATACACATTATTTCCTTGTTTTGACCCGTATGTGGGACAGTATATTTGCCTGTAGGGTAATATGACTTCTTGTCAGTACGCCGCCCTCTCTTCCTACCTCCATGTTATGTTGCATTATAAAAATAGAGTACTTTTCGAATATCTTAGGTTGCCAAAATGGATACACCAGAACTGTGTGAAATCTAAAAATATTTTCAACTCTTAAGTTCAGTCAAAGAATGCGTTACTGCGTTTTATTTACTAACTTGAATTCTTGAAATGATCACTTGTTGTTTTATCCACTCTCGGATCCCTATGGTGAAGACTCATCATGATTTTTAGCCTTCCACCATTGAAATTCGGTGCCCATTCCATTCCTATAGATGTCTCGTAATAGATTAAATATCCCTGGGGCAATCTTTCTACACAAACGTTAAATTTAGCCATAATTTGGAAGACCGATCGATGATCGCCTTGCCAGGCATATTACCAAACTTGGCCCAGATTTCAGGTTTGTCTGATTTTTCACTTTTCATCTTTCACATAATAACATGCAGCTTTATGTTGCCAAATTTAAAACACAACACAGGGATGGGCTTGATAATTTATTACGAACACAAATTATCGACTAAAACTACACAATGTTTAAGAACAGCCAATATGCATGCTATGATCACAGAATTAGTGTCTACAACTGACCTGCGCATACAACAGCCAATACTGTAGCAGATACATGTATTCGACTAGCATAAATGACGCATTATAAACCCAGTACTGCACATATGATTAAAAGCATATAAAACCGTTCATACATGTATTACAATTCTATAGCGAGGTACATGTATAATGATATATCACTGAGAGATCAGATACCCCAAACCATACACATGTAGGAGGTAGGGAACAGAATTAAGAGTATGACAAAGACTGGAAAATTTTAAGAACACTAGTATGGTCCGGTTTAATATACTGAAACACACAGTCGCTTTTCCAATCCCCCATGGCTCGAATCACGGGCAGTGGCACACCTGCTGTAACCAACCACGACGTACCTCCCCGTCTTAGTGAGTGTGTATTGTACTCTGAGGGTGGCAACCCAATTTTGTACAGAAGTGCGCCAAATTTAGATCTGAACCCAGAGTCTGATAACGCAACAAGCCGACCCCCACACATGTATGAAAAAAGTGGTGTATCTTCCCTCAGAGGCCCAGACATAACCAAAAATTTTACTATGGCAGAGGCTGGACATATGGGATTGTCGGGCAAAAAAGGTAGAGCCACCTCGTGAGTCCTCTGGTTAAATTGTATAGTCTTAGAGGCACGAATTCTTAAAATATTGCCTCTAGAGACCACCCGCATGTCTGAACGCAACACACATTTAGATTGGATAGTCTTATCTGTGGGGCTAGTTATATTACTGATACGTAACAACCCAAAAAAACCCAGTGATGATAGTGACCCATAACTGTAAATCTGGCAAGGCATTCATGTTAAGTTGGAGCCGTATCTCCAGCAAGTGAGGCAACGTCAGCGGCAACTTAAAAGAAGGGGCCGATCCCTTAACCCGCTTGATACCTAAAAGGAGAGACCTTACCCTCCAGTTATCTTTAAGGGGGTCTGGTAACTCACGCTCTCTGTGAAGTACCCTCACTGCATGGAGATATTGCTTAATGGTAGATAGAGCTTTAGACCTCGCCAGATAACTAACATAACGCAACAGGGTTACAGTTGCAACTGGTACAGGCAGTTCATTAATGCTAGCACAAAATTTACGAAAACAGTTCATTTGCGACAGGTAGGACCGACGAGTTGAGGTAGACAGTGCCTTAGACTCCCAATACAATGACTCGTAGTCCAGTTGATGTAATAAGTTTGCCATTGCCTGATCTGTTTTGAGATAAATCACATAGACTTATGAGATATATGATTTGGAAGCCAATAAAAAATTGGTTCAGGCAAATAGAACTGTCTATACAAAATATCAGAAAATCTGCCCATTTGGCCAGGGACATGAAACCTACTAATCGAATCTGCCAGGCCATTACAAACGCCTGGAAAGAATATAGCATGTATAGCAAAATCATATTCTAAGCACAAATTTGCCAGTCTATCTAATAACCCAAGGGCCTCTATGGAGCCCGTAGTTCCTTTATTTATAATACAGGCAGTAGCTAGATTATCTGTATATACAAGAACTTTTTTGTCACGCCACATTTCACACCACCTTTCTGCAGCTTCCACTACCATAGCTAATTCCTGAATATTTATATGCGAAGAAGCAAGCTCAGGCTTATCGATATGCCACACAATATAAGTAAAGTCCATGTTGCAGAAAGCTCCAGCAGAAACAGGACAAGCATCGGTTTGCACATTGATTATGGGTCGCCAATCCCAGATCAGTTTTCTATTGCTAGTATGCATAAGCGTATAAAGCCACCAATCTAAATCGTTTACTATTCCGGATAATCGTGCTTTATGGTAAGCAGATTTAAGACCCGCCAACAGATTGTATATAGTTCTAGTGTGAACCCTGCCC